>SKCR01011320.1:0-13140 GCA_019454045.1 Zanthoxylum bungeanum | reverse complement strand
AGTGGGAGGATAGTATACTCGATGGAAATCAGAGTAATACTGTTCAAGGCACTGAATCTTAATGGAACATGAATAGTTCATCCAGGATGAGACTATTACCATTAATCTTCGAATACACAAGAACGCGTAGGTCGGACAGAGTCAGAAAACAACCTGGGGTATGGGTTTCTGATCTAACCTCATAAAGATGTGAATCTTATTGAGGAATACCAACTGACTACTACGTATGAGGAAGTGATACAAGGTATCAACTCCCTAATTATGGTGAAAGTGTCATGTAATCCGAAATGGATTCCATGTATATCAACCAGTTTGGATACTAGTTGATGTACCACAAGGCATTGTGCCTAATGGTACTTAAAAGTCTTCTAGGAAGACATACATGGATGGCAACATACCAGCGTATAAAGCTAGGCTTTTAACGGAAAGGTATCGTTATCAACATTGTGTTGATTACGATTCAACCTTTTACCTGTTGCCACGGTAAATCCATTTGGATAATGCAGGTTATTCGATCCATGATTGGATTGAAGCAAGCATTAGGTTCTTGGAATTATCGTTTTGATATAATCATAATGGTGTACGATTTAATTCAAAACGAAAATAATTCTTGTGTATATAAGGAGGTTAGTGGAAGCGCACTGACAGTGGCTGTCCTATAAAATAATGATAATACGTCATTTCTTGGAAATGATATTCCCATAAAATAAATATATATCGGCGAAAGCTTGGCTTTTGAAATACTCTCATAGAAACCGTACATTGAAAAATGTACAAGACCTGGTGTATCATACGCTTTGAGCATATGGATTCACAAACAGGCCAATCCGAGTGATAGTCACTGGATTAATATTAAGAACATCCGTTAGTATCTTAGAGAACAAGGATGTTGTCTTAGTCTATGGAGAATGAGAACTTGAAGTGACTAAGGTCACTGTAGCAAGTTTCATATAACCGATAAAGACGACTAAAAGTCGCAAACGGTGCTATACAGTTTGAATAACGGTACAGTGAGCTGGAAATCTTCCATGCAAGATACTGTTACCGAATAAACAACAAATGCGGGTTGTTGTTGCAGCTGAAGCAGCAATAGAAGTCATTTGGGTCGATACAAATCTAATTAGATTAGATATAGTTCTGTTAGCAGCTGAGCTAGGCGTCAGCACAGGCTAAAGAATTAATGGTCTCATCAACGATCCAGAGACATACTTAGATACTCATCTGATTCATTCGGATCATATATCGTGGCGATGTGATGATCGAATAAATCGCATCAAGATGATAATCATGCAAATCCGCTGACGAAAGCTTTTCTCAGCAGTTTGAGCCAACAATACATAGTTCGGGTGTAGGACACTTGAGTGACTGGCTATGTGCCAAGTGGGAGATTGTTGGACAAAATGACCCATAGCGTCACTATTTGCACAGATCATTGTGTTGTTGTAGCAAATTAACTATGTGACAAAGGAGATTGTACTCTCATCATTTGTGATTAGATCACCTTAGATGTATAAATGAAGAGAGGTCAATATGATTAGTTCCTGGATTGAGAATGATATGAGACAGTATCAGTCCACGAAGGATTAATCATTAAATATCCCTAGTCGTAGTATTATCGAGACAAGACATCGATAATGCAGAATAGGCTAGTATTGCACTTGTGTGCGTTGTGAGGGCACAACAGCATAGTTCTCATATATATAAGTATTGGATACTTATGCAAGTGCAATAGGAGGTTGTGTTTCACCGATGGTACGGGAAACAGCTTCGCTCTGGATAGACCCTCGGAATCCCATTGGTATTATGACCATGTGTCTATGGGAGGCCGAAATCAAGGTAGGTGTGTATAGTCTTAACCTGAGACTTACATCGCTAATACTTGCGATAATCGGTAGACTTTGGTCTTTGTGGTACAGGGCTTTAACCGGTTCTGCGTACACCACTTCTGGGTTTATCAGAGAGTCGTAGTGTATTGGGTGATGATGTCAAGACGGAAGTATCACTTCAGTCATAGTGGAGATGATGTCACGCAGGATACGGTATTAGTGCTCTTAAGTGCTGGCCGGCCATCGGGATATTATGACAAGGTCATGTATATCCGATTATAGAGACTAGTTACCAGACATCCGACATGTGCTTCGGACGGGGCAGACACTTATCCAGCCCCAGCCCTAGCACGTGACTATCCGATACTGGGCTGATATACGCAATACTACGGTATACTACGCTTGATACAGATCTATATATTCCTGTAAGAATATTTCTAGAGAATTGGGTAGGCATGGCGCTTTGCTAGAAGCCAACCTTGTCTTGTAAATCGGTATAAACGTAGTACGAGGTACTTACGTGTTCGGATAGTCCGACGACCGTATTTACTGCCAACATATCCGGAGATCTCATGGGTCGCTTCCTGAAGATTCACCGATGACGTATGACTCGCACTTTAATTAATCTGGGATTAATTGGAAGAGAGAGAAAATTAATCTGGGATTAATTCGATGAGAGAGAAAATCAATCTGGAATTAATTACGGAGATATTTTATCTGGGATAAAATATCGTTTAAAGAGAGAGAACGATTAATTTGGAATTAATCGATAAAATAATATATTTGATATATTATTTGAAATTGGATTTCGACGCGGAATTAAAATTAGATTTTAATTCGGGCGAACGAATTAATTTAGAATTAATTCGTTAGCGACGTGAATAGTGAATTCGCTAGGCGTAATCATTTAATTACGACGTGACGGAAAATTCATTAATTTGGAATTAACGAACCCGAGCCCGGGATTATTTGCGAGCGCATTCGCATTTTGAATTCGAGTGCGGCACGCAAGTCAAATCGAGCGTCAAATCGCAAGTCACATCAAGCGTCAAATCAAATGTCACTTTGAGTGATGTGACAAGTTGTCACTTGATTTGAGTGATTGATGTGGTAGTTGAAAAGCTTTAAATGCTTTTTGCTTTTTGGTTTTTAACTTTTGGTTTTTTGAAAATTGAAAAGTTGTATATGGTTTATTTTATTTTAAAAAATATAAAAACCAAAAATACATTTTTCTTTTCTAATCTCTCTCTCCACTTTCACGGTTTCTAGGAAACCTTTCTTCCCTCCATTTTCTCTTCTCCCTCTCACGGATCACTGCCGATTTCTTCCTCAAATTTCTGGTTTGACCGAGAATAAAGGAAGATGAAGAAGTGCTAGCACACCTTGAGTGATACATAGGTGATAGGGAAGTGTCTTCATGAGCTTGGATTTATTTTTTGGAGCTTGAAGCTTTGAGCTTCCATGGTGTTCATCAATGGCCGATCATGGAGGAGACAACCACCACCAAAACCGAGCAGTCCACTGCATGAGGAAGCCACTGCCGAGCTTGGAGGGAGGCAAAAACGCAACTTGTTCTTCGCATCTCAAACCGTTCAATGTGAGTTTATTCCGCACCTCATTTGATGTGTATTCATATTGTTTTATGCTTATAAATGATCCTTGGGACTTGATTGAAACTCAACAAAAGGCACATTAAAAAGTGTAATTATTTAATTTGGAATTAAATATAGAATTAGTATTAAATATAAATTAAATTGGATTTAATGTTGTAGTTTAATATAATTCAAGAATTCGTACTTTGAGTACTTATTCGCAAAACGAGTTTGACTCCTGCAAAATCAAATCGTTGTTTGAACATTGGATGGTCATTAATTTCAGATTAATTAATTGGATTAGATTGATTGATAACATGTTTTGTGTGAATACATGGATGCGATGTATGAATAATGTATATCCGATGGATATTAGATGGGTGAGGGAAATTTTTGAAATTGTTGTAATAAATCTAGAATTTATTAAATTGGACCTGCGTGTCCAGCCTATTACCTCTTGACTCTTTGTATTTCTCTTCTCACCTATTCCCCTCAATGTAAATGAGATTTCTTTAGAAGTGTTATGTAATTGGGTAGAAGTAATACTTGTGCTAGCGGGAGAGAGGAAATGGAGAGATTTGTTCTAGGAACAATGTGTTAAATATCCATCTGCATATCATTATTAAATTTATTTACACGCCTTATTATGCTTTTAGAATGCATGCTTAAGGGTGTATGATGATGAGACCTTAACAAAGATAATTAATTGGTTGCCAATTACGCGAAAAACCCTCAACACATATTAAGCGTTTTTCCTTCCATTGAGTGATTCTTACTTAAGATCCAAGATTGGCACTGGTTTGTTGGCCAAAGTCAAGACCTTTGTCCATTGCGGATGTGTTTGAATCATGAAAGCTTTGTTCCATATCGGTGTCTTGTCCAAGTTGTGATTTTTTGACCAAAGTCAAGATCACTTATTGTCCATCGACATCGATTACGAAGCTTTCCAAGGTCAATGGGTCACGCTTAACTGGGATCATTAAGTTTGTTGTGCCAAAGCCAAGGCTTAATTGATTCAGAGGAAAAAGGTTAGGAAATATATTGGATATATTGGATATATGTTTCGGACTTGGATGTCCACCTACTGGATCTAGGAATTGGATGGGATCCAATTGATCTTAGAGATCTACCTAGTTAATTATCATACAATTTGTTGGCCAAAGTCAAGATTGTGTGATATTTAACGGGATCCTAGCCAACTAGGAAACAAGGTTTCCCGAGCACTCAACAGAGGGTTAGAGGCTCGCCGAAAAATAGTGGTAGGCAAGTATTAAATTTGCAATATTCGTTTAGTTACTTGCTAATACGCGCTCATTTCAAATTTTTCGTCAAATAATTAATAAATTAGTTGGACTAATATTTAATCGTTGTTTTAATTAAAACAGTTGGACTATATTCAAACTACTTCAAATAATAGTTGATTATATAATTGGATTATAGTAATCAATATATTTGAATTAACCAATTAATTATAGTTGATTATATAGTTAGACTATAGTAATCATTATATTAAATAGTACCTGAAATCGTTGATTGGATAGTTGGACTATAGCAATCAAGATAATTGAAAGATTAATGTTTAAAACATAATCCTCGGTGAAAATGTTTTTTAAACGACTTTAATTTTCAAATTGGGAATGATACCTCAGGATAGTCCTGGGAACTGAGAAGTTACTCTATTTGATAGAGAAACCTCTTGGGCCTAAGCCTGAAGTTGAGCAAATAGTAGAACATGATATTTGGAATAATCATGTGATGATAACTTTTGAGCTCAATCCGTTATGCTTGCCGCAAAGACTTCTTAATTTCTTAGTCAGAACTAAGGATTAGATCCTTATAGTATGATATTGAAATTGAAGGATCTTCATAGATCTATCCTTAGATCTTATATGTAAAAATTGCAATAGAAAACTCTTGGAGAGTTAATGGCTATACTCAAGGAGACAAAGCCAGAGTTTGCAATAGGGCAAGAAGCACAAGGCGCATCTTACTTCGACATCCCAGAAGGCCAAGGCTTGGCCAAAGACTTCTAGGGTGTGGAAAAAGGGCAAAGGAAAAATCATTATAATCTTCTGGGAAGACATAAGACATATCCCAAAATGTTTGCCTAAACTGTGGCAAACGAGGTCACTGGAAGCATGACTGCCGTATGGACAAGGCAGACATGAAGGAATTGAAGACGGGCAAGGCTCCGACTTCAAATATGTTTGTCATCAACATGTTCACTACTAGTATTAAAATTGGATTTTAGATACTGGATGTGGTACATAAATATACATACTGGTGTGCAGAATCTGCTGATAAGCAGGATACTGACTTCAGTTGAGATTTATCTACGAATCGAGAACGGGACGAAAGTCGTTGTTTTAACCGTAGATACCTAAGTTTAAGAACTACCATTTGGGTGTGTACTTAAATTAGGAAACTGTTAAAATGTACCTAGTTTGACTAGAAACATTATCTCTATATCAGGGTTTAACCCGTTGCGGGTAAACCTTTATATTCTAGAACACTAAAGTGTTTTATTTTATAAAGATGATATTGAGATAAACACATTAGATATGAATAACAGTATTTATATTTTGAATATAAATAAATCTCAAACGTATCATATGACAAACAAATAGCTCAAACTGAATAAATCAGTTGAGACTTATATGTGGCATTGTCGTCTGGGACACAATAAACAAGACTCGTATATCCACACTTTTGAAGAGTGGATACTAGGACGGATTGATTCCATTCAAATAATGTCTATGAATCTAGTTTAATAGGCAAAGTGCCTAAAACACATTTTACTTGGTAAAAGTGCAAATGCCATCGATCTGTTATCCCTCGTTCATAGTGACGTAAGTGGGCCCATGTCTAGCTAGGCTAGAGGTGGATATGAACACTTCGTAACCTTTACAGATGTGGCATTGCGTAATGGTAATGTGTTTCTTTCGAAACACAAATCGAAAACTTTTACAGTTTCGACACGAAGTATAAAAATAGATCGGCTAAAGTATTAAAACCGTCACGGTTAGACCATGATGGAAAATACTTAAGCAATAAGTTTCTCAAATACTTGAAATAGTATAGTATTCTTTCAATGAGGACTCCTCCCGGAACACGTCAATTTGACGGTGTGTCCAAAAGGAGAAACCAAATTTTGTTGGACATAATAAGGGTTAATCATGAGTCGCTCTGAGCTACCATTTCCTTTAAGGGATACGCATTAACAGTGCAAAACTTATCTTGAATAAGGTTCTATAAAAATCTGTTTGACAGATTTCATATTAGATATTAACAGGAAAGAAACCGGGTTTTCTCATTCCTGAAGATTTGGGAATGCTGGGCATATGTTTGGATGATACCAAACTAAAACCCAAATCGGATAAATGCCTAAGTTGTGGGTTATCCTAGGGAAACCAAAGGATGGTACTTATACAACTCACAAGAGAACAATTTAATTGTTGCTCTCCATGCGGTTTTCCTAAGAGGAATACCTATATGCAGTGGTAAGTGGGAGGAAAGTAAAACTCGATGAAAATCAAAGTAATACGGTTCCAGGCACCGAGTCCTTAATGGAACACAAATAGTTCATCAAGGATGAAACTACACCAATAATCTTCGAATACACAAGAACCACGTAAGTCGGAGAGAGTCAGAAAACAACCTAGGAGGTACGAGTTTCTGATCTCACCTCGTAAAGATGTCAATCTTATTGAGGAATACGAACTGACTACATATGAGGAAGTGATACAAGGTATCGACTCCCTATTATGGCAAAGTGCCATGATGTCTGAAATGGATTCCATGTATACCAACTATGTTTGGACACTAGTTGTTGTACCGCAAGGCATTGTGCCTATTAGTACTATATAAGTCTTCAAGAAAGACATACATGGAAGGCAACATACCAACGTATTAAGCTAGGCTTGTAGCGAAAAGGTATCGTTATCAACATTGTGTCGATTACGACGAAACCTTTTACTCGTTGCCATGGATAAATCCATTTAGATAATGCTTACTGATTTTGCATATTTCATTTATGAAATATGGCAGCTGGAACGTCAAAATCGCTTTCCTTAAACGGAAACCTTTCGGAGGATGTTTACAACATCCTGACGGTTTTGTCGTACCAAAACAAGCAAACAAGGTTTGCAAGTTAATTTGATCCATTTATGGATTGAAGCAAGCATTGCGTTCTTGGAATTATCATTTTGATGTAATCATATATTATATATTTAATTCAAAATGAAAATGATTCTTGTGTATATAAGGAGGTTAGTTGGAGCGCACTGTCAGTGAATGTCCTAAAAAATGATGATATGTCATTTCTTGGAAATGATATTCCCATAAAACAGTCGGTGAAAGCTTGGCTTTCATGAAAATTCTCCGTAGAATTCTTGGGAGAGACAACTTTTCTTCTAGGAATAAAGATCTACTGAGATAGATCTAAAAGTTGTTGGCACTCTCCGAGAACTCGTACATTGAAATAAATGTACGCGACCTGGTGTCTCATATGCTTTGAGCATATGGAGTCACAATCAGGGCAATCTAAGTGATAGTCATTGGATTGATGTTAAGAACATCCTTAAGTATCTTAGAAGATCTAAGGATGCTTTCTTAAACTATGGAGAAGAAGAACTTGAAGTGACTGGGTTCACTGCTGCAAGTTTCCTAACCGATGATAATGACTGAAAGTCGTAATAAAGGTACTATATAGTTTGAATAACAGAATAGTGAGCTGGAAATCTTCCAAGCAAGATACTGTTACCGAATAAACAACAAAAGTGGAATATTGATGCAGCTGAGGCAGCAATAGAAGCCTTTTGGAGTGATAATCATCATAATCAGATTAGAGTAGTTCTGTTAGCAGATGAGCTAGGCTTCAGCACAGGCTAAAGAATTAATGGTCTCATCAACGATCCAGATATATACTTTAAATATTCATCTGATTCGTTCGGATCATATCGTGGCGATGTGATGATCGAATAAATCGCATCAGATGATAACACTGCAAATCCGCTGACGAAAGCATTTTCTCAGCAGAAGTTTGAGCGAACCGTACATAGTTCGGGTGTAGGACACTTGAGTGATTGGCTATAGGCCAGTGGGGAGATTGTTGGACAATTATGACCCATAGCATCACTATTTATACAGATCATGGTGTGTTGTGTACAAATTAACTATGTGACAAAGGAAATTGCTCTTTTATCATTTATAATTAGATTACCGGGAAATATAAATGATAAAAGGTCCATGTGATTAGTTCCAGATTGAGATGATATGAGACAGTATCAATCCACGAAGGTTTAATCATTAAAATATCCCTAGTCGGAGTATTATCGAGATTGGACACCTATAATGCGTAAAAGACTAGTATTACGCTTGTGCGCGTTGTGGGAGTGGGAGCATAACGACATAGTTCTCATATATTTGGGTATTGGATACTCATGTAAGTGTAATAGGAGGTTGTGTTTACCGAGGTACGGAAGGAAACAGCTTCGCTCTGGATAGACCCCTCGGAATTCCTTTGGTAGTATGACTATGTGTCTATGGAAGTCCGAATCAGGGTAGGTGTATTTGGTCTTATCCTGAGACTTGCACCGCTAATACTTGCGACAATCAATATACTTTGTTTTGGTCGTCCAGGGCTTTAACAGGTTCTGTGTATGCCTCTTCTGGGTATATTGAGAATCGTAGTGTATTGGGGTGTGATGTCAAGAAGGAAGTATCACTTCAGTCATAGTGAGATGACGATCATGTAGGATACAAAACTTGTGCTCTTATATGCTGCAGCTATCGGGATATATGACTAGGTCATGCTTATTCGATTATAGAGACTAGTTACCAGAGATCCGATATGTGCTTCGTACGGGGCAGACACAATTCCAGCCCCAGGCCCTAACATGTGACATCCGATACTGGATCGCAATACGCAATACTACGTATACTACGCCTGATAAGATATATATACTTTAAGAATATTTGTGGAGAATGGGTAGGCACGGTGCTTTACTAGAAGCCAAACATGTCTTGTAAATATGTAAAAGCGTAGTACTAGGTACGTACGTGTTCAGATAGTCCAACGACCGGATTTATACTGCCAACATATCCGGGGATCTCATGGGTCGCTTCGCCGATTCACCGATGACGTATGACTCGCACATTATTAATCTGGGATTAATTGATAAAGAGAGAAAATTAATCTGGGATTAATTACGGAGATATTTTATCTAGGATAAAATATTATTTAAAGAGAGAGAGAACGATTAATTTGGAATTAATCGATAAAATAATATATTCGATATATTATACGAAATTGGTTTTTGACTCGGAAATAAAATTAGATTTTAATTCAGGCGAACGAGTTAATTTAGAATTAATTCGCTAGCGATGTGAATAGTAATTTTGCTAGGCATAATTATTTAATTAAATTTGATTTAATTATGTCGCAACAGAAAATTCATTAATTCGGAATTAGCGAACCCGAGCCCATGTTTCGAATTCAAGTGCGGCCACAAGTCACATCAAGCGTCACATCATTAGTCATTCTTGTGATGTAAGTCACATCACTTTTTGTGATGTGATGGTTGTCACTTCTGATAGATGGTGGTGTTGGAAGGCTTAAAATGCCTTGTACCTTTTTTGAATTTGGTATAATCATTTATTTGATTTTTTGAAATCAATTACAACAACCAACAAACTTCATCTTTCTTCCTCCTCAATTCGGCCAAGGGCTATTCTCTCTCAAATTTCTTGCCAAAGCCGAGAGTTGGAAGAATGTAAAATTTAGGATTTGTTGCAACTTTTCACAAGTGCTAGCACACTTTAGGAGTCTTACAAAGGTGATTGGGAAACCCATCTATGAGCATGGAATGCACTCTTAAGCTTGGATCTTGAAGAACACAAATGGAGCACAAAAGATGAGTTTTGCCGTGAGCACCTTGGAGTTAAAGCTTGAAGAATTTTTGTTGTTCCTCACATCGCAAAAGCCGATCTATGTAAGTATGATTCCGCTATACTTCTTATGAGTATTCATATGATTTCTATGCTTAAATGATCTTGGGACTATAGTAGAAACCCAATAATTGTATCAGAGCCTTGTTTAAGCATGAAATTGGAATTAGGGTAAAATTGATTTGAGCATGTTTGGATGAAATTGATTGTTGGAATATGCTTGAATGATGATAACATAGTGTTATGCATGATCAATTTGATGTGAAAATTGAATTGGATAAATTTTTCCCCAAATAAGTAGGCTTGGCCGAAAGTTGCTATTGCCTTAATGTCATGGTAATTTTGTTTTTTTTGAATCATGGATGAGTTTGAATGACTTGGGAAATGTTGATTTAGGATTCAATTGGATTGAAATCGGAATTGGACAATAAAACCCTACAATTGCCGTGACTAGTAGCATGGAAAATGATATGATTTTTTGATTCAATGATGTTGGACATGTGTTGATGGTAATGAGCATGATTAATTGATTAAATTAGTATTTTGGAAATGTTAATTTGGTTAACTAATTATGGCTATACACTTTGAATTAATTAAATTGTGATATTGGAATGTTGTGATTTAATTAATTGGGCTTATTTTGGAAATGGGCTTGTAAAGTTGTATTTGGGCTTAATGGGCTTGGTTGGGCCAAGTTTGGTTTAGGTTAATTGGTTGGATCCATTGGGCCCAAAACCATAACCATAAAGTCCAAATATAATTAAAATGGACCTTTAATTTTAATTGGGCCTAATGGGCCTAAATTGATTTTGGCAAATAAGGGTGATTCCTAATTGGGCTTAGGAAATGAATCTCAGGATAGTCTTGGGAACTGAGAAGTTACTCTATTGGATAGAGAATCCTCTCTTGCCCTGAGCCCGGAATTGAGCAAATAGTAGAGCATGAGCTTAGAAAGACTCATCGTGTTGATAACTTTAGTGCTCAATCCGTTATGCTTGCCGTAATGACTCCTTAATTTCGTTGTCAGAACTAAGGATTAGATCCTTATACCATGATGTTGGAATTAAAGGATCTTCATAGATCTAACCTTAGATCTTGGTAGTATGAATTGCAAAAGAAGCTCTTTCGGTCGCGTATGTCAGAGGGTACATATGTCAAGCACTAGGTGTCGCAGATGATTGCTGACATCGAACAACTAGGTTAGCTGGGCATTACCTATAAGGCCGAGACTTCCATAGATTTGATCTTACAGTATCTGCACAAAAGCTGGGGCGGGTTCATCATGAACCGAGCGCAAGGCGCATCTTACTTCGACATTCCAGAAGGCCAAGGCTTGGCCGAAGGCTTCTAGGGGTGTGAAGAAAAAAGGGCAAAGGCAAAATTGTCACAGTCTTCTGGGAAGAAAAATGACATATCCCAAGATGTCTGCCTAAACTGCGGTAAACGGGGTAACTGGAACCGTGACTTCCGTATGGACAAGGCAGACATGAAGGAAGTGAAGGCGGGCAAGGCTCCGACTTCAGGTATGTTTGTTATAAACATGTCCACTACTAGTTTTAAAATTGGATTTTGATACTAGATGTGGTACATACATATGCACAGATGTGCGAGATCTTCTGATTGGCAGGAGACTGGCTTCAGATAAGATCGACCTGTGAGTTAGAAACGGGACGAGAGTCACTATTTTGGCTGTGGGAACCTAAGTTTTGGAGCTGCCCTTTGGGCATGTACTTAAATTAGGGAATTGTTATAATGTACCTAGTTTGACTAGAAACATTATCTTTATATCTAGTTCAATCTGTTGCGGGTAAACCTTTATGTTCCAGAACACTGGGTGTTTTGTTTATAAATATGATATTGAGATATACATATTAGAGGTGAATAACAGTATTTATATTTTGAATATAAATCAATCTCAAACATTTAATATGACAAACAAAAGGCTCAAACTGAATAAATCAGATGAGACTTATTTGTGGCATTGTTGTCTCGGACACATTAATGAGACTTGTATATCTATACTTTTGAAGAGTGGATACTTGGACAGATTTGATTCCAAATCAAATGACGTCTACGAATCTTGTTTATTAGGCAAAGTGCCTAAAGTGCCTTTTAGCGGTAAAGGTACACGTGCCACCGAACTGTTAGCCCTCGTTAATGGTGAGTATGTGGGCCCATGTCTAGCTAGGCTAGAGGTGAATATGATTACTTCGTAACCTTTACGGATGTTGCATCGTGTTATAGTTATGTGTATCTTATGAAACACAAGATGGAAACTTTTGAGAAATTCAAAGAGTTTCGACATGAAGTAGAAAAACAGACTGACAAAAGTATTAAAATATTACGGTTGGACCATGGTGTAGAATACTTAAGCAATGAGTTTCGAGATTACTTGAAAGAATATGGTATTCTTTCACAGTGGACTACTCCTGGAACACCTCAATTGAGTGATGTATCCGAACGGAGAAACCGAACTTTGCTGGACATTGTAAGGTTAATGATGAGTCGTACTGAGCTACCAATTTTCTTCATGGGATACGCATTGAACAGTGTTATACTTATTTTGAATAAGGTTCTGAAAAAGTCTGTTGGACAGATCCCATATGAAATATGGACAGGAAAGAAACTGGGTTTCTCATTCCTGAAGATTTGGGGATGCTGGGCATATAATTAAACGTTTGGATGGTACCAAACTAGAACCCAAATCGGATAAGTGCCTATTTGTAAGTAGTTATCCTAGGGAAACCAAAGGATATTATTTTCACAACCTATTA
>SKCR01011319.1:0-13255 GCA_019454045.1 Zanthoxylum bungeanum | reverse complement strand
ATGACTCAAAAGGTAGTGCCTCCAAATGAGACTCATCATCGGGTTTCACATGCGAAAATGCAATGCCTACACTAAGCCCATGCGCTTGATTGAACCATGCATAAAGGATAAAATCAATAATATCAAACTAAGTATGCCCGATTGAACGTATCTCGCATCCAACCGAACACACATCAACCGGCGCGGCGAAGTAGTGTCACAAAGGTGGCCTTTTCGGCTCTTCGTCTCTCAAATGGAGGACCTTTGGACTAACTCACTAAGCCCATGCGCTTGATTGAATCATGCATAAATAACAACATACAGAATTCAAGTGACGAAAAATAAACAAACCAAAGCAACACAAGGCAAAAGATAGTGCCGTTTACTCAAGCGGTACGTGGAGTTGTGTCCCGAGTACAGATCATATTACCGTCCATTCGGAATCGGCTATGAAATTTATGTCCGGGTTTCCATCCGATATACCGCGAGAGTTAACACATTTCTCATTCATCTCATACCCACAACACACATCATACATAAACAGAATTCAACGAATAAGTAAAATATATAATCCAAAATAAACAACAACAAAAATCACGTAGAGATGGGTGTGAAAAGTACCCTCAGGTCTAACCTTTTAAGCCGTCTCTCGGACTCGCGTTTCACGAAGATCGGAAGGGGTAAAGCTCCGCAACTTTTCTGGTTCACTGGTTCAGCGTCCTAGCTCACTGCTTTGCTGTTTTGCTTGCGGTTCGAACTCCGTTCTGCTCCTATTCGGTCTCTGTCTTGCTGCTCACTGCACGGGCCACCTGTTTTAACGTTTTCAATGAATTATTCCAAGTTTGTGTGGGTTCTTAGTGCAGTTGTATGTGATTATTTTTAAGATTATCTATGCAGTTTTTATGTTACTGTTTTTTAAGGATTTGGGCTGCTGTTTTAAGGTAATTCAGGGGCTATTTTTGAGTGTTTGTTAGGGGGTGTTTTAGTGGTTGTAAGGGCTGTATGGGGGGGTGTGTTGGCTACAGAAATTCGGCTATGGAGGGGTGCAAGGGAGATGGGGTTCACGGCTAAGGGGGATGAGATGGAGAGAAAATTTTCTGTCTTGATTTCTTGCTTTGGCCGTGAGTCTTGGTGTGTTTCTAGGGCTTGGGCGTGACTTAGGTTGCGTGAATGAGACAATGGCTTTGGTTAGGGGTTGTTTATATAGAGAAGGGTTAGGGCTTCACCTTGTCTCACAAGGAAGGGATTTGGTGCATTCAATAAGGATTGATTTAGTGCTAGGTAAGGAAAGCAATGGATTTGATTGGGGGACATGTCTTGGCTAGATTAGGAATACAATATTTTTAATTTGTTATGATTGATTTTAATTAGGTATATCATCTTTTTAATTAGGTATGTAATATATTCAAATTGTTTAAATTAGGCATGATTTTAGTTTAAGTTTGGTAAATGTTTTAAATATTTTATTAATGTTTAATGATTAAATTAGTATTTATTTATTTAATTTGGGATGTGTTTTATGGGCTTTGGGGAGCTAAATGGGCTGGGGTGTGAGGCTAGCAGCAAAACCAGAATTACCGACACCGTTCGAACGCTTACTCGAACGCACGAACAGATAACGACGCACGAAATAACGAACGCAGCACTAACGAAGACAGTGAGCTTGTTTATTCTGAATTTCCCCTTCCGATATCTGTTTCCCGCGGCTTCCGTGACTCAAAAGGTAGTGCCTCCAAATGAGACTCATCATCGGGTTTCACATGAAAAAAATACAATGCCTACAGATATTCTTCAAATAAAAAAAAAACTTATTATAAGTTTGCATTTTATGGTATTCATAAAAATTAACAAAACAAAATAATAAGTTTTTTTTTTTACCTTCCTCGAGCTTTTCGTAGTACTCTGCCTCCAATAGCATGACTTCCACCTCATTGGTTTTGTCATTTGTAAGCTTATTCTGTATCCAATTTTGAGTGCAAATTAGAGCCTCGACCATTACGGGAGTTAATGAGCTACGAAAACTATCAAGAACACGACCGCCCGTACTAATGTCGATTCATATGCCAATGTCGATACTAGCATTGCAAAAATATCACGAGCAATCCTAACCAAAATCGGATAATTACCAGTATTTTTTTTCCACCACATCAAAACGCTAAAGTTAGGGTCATGACTAGTCTCATAGGGTTTCATCAAATACATATCAACCTCAGTACTTTCCTATTGATGAATGACATGACTAGTCTGAAAAACCTGAAATGGATCATCAGGTTGCACACTTGTATGCGCTTACGATTGCATTCTATCTTGTGCTCGCGGTCTAACAAACGGCTGAGATTGTGTCATTCCACCACTAGACTCATATCCACCAACACCAGTTACACCACCAACCCTTGATCCATCACCATCAACAAACAACCCATTTGTGTCATACCATTAATTATACATATCGTATAATCTTTTTAATAAATCTCTAGTGGACTTTCTAATTTCCTCCATCAAAACAATATCATTATCAAAAAGTATACCAAAACAAACAGAGGCAAATGTCATCTTACGCCGTGGATCGAGAATAATACTGACAATCAATAATTTATTTATTTGCCAATGGTCTCTCAATATTTATCAAATTTCATCTTCATAGATATGGTCATCTCATGCAAAAGAGGATGTTCATTACGCGCCAGGTTTTTCAAGCTAGTATGAATCTTGCAAATCTCATTGTAGGTGAAACAATAGGTGATGGTAGACGAGGCACTGAACATATTCGTTGCATCATAAAAAATCTCCAAAAAATCAGCAAAGTATTGAGCTTTCTCCCAATTTATATCTGTAGGAGGCCCAATCATTTTGCTCTCATTTTCATCATCTCTAAAATATGGAGTATAGTGACCATCATCATCAATCATTCGATCAAAAACCTTCTGGAAGTTTAATGCAGCATTCAACATTAAGTAGGTGGAATTCCACCTAGTAGGTGTTGGGGTTGGTGCTCAGAGCGCCAATCCGGACCGTATTTATGTCTGATTCATGAATACGAACATCCCCTTATTCCATAATATTACTTATTTATGGTTGCACCTCTTGTTCTTATATACGTATTCGATCTGATTACGATTAGATTGAAACTAAATGTGGTTTAGTGATATGTATATATTAGACAAAGACCCGATAATATATAATGCAGTACACAGTTACAAAGTTAGTTTGTAATTGACATTGGGAAGTGTCACTGCTATATGATATTATCAAACATAGTTCCTGGTCAAGATTTGCTAACACGGGTCGGTTAGTCAAATCTGTTGAGACCAGTACATGTCGTATATCGAGACTTGGTCCGATGGTTTATCCCAATGAACCATGAGTCTATGGAACTCGTATAGACGTGTAGGTGTTTATAGTGGATAAACACTGAACGGCTCACCGAAGATTCTTAATGGATGGTACACCAACGTCAATAAGAATCTTATCGGGTTGAGTAGCATAGTGGTCCTTCGACTTGAGACACCACTGTGGATGTATGAGACATCCTCCACACTTAGATGGCAGTCACGTCACCGATCTATTTAGATCAGACCTCCGCCTGTTCGTTGGGTGTGGATCGATCCTCAGGATATCCTATGTGTGTCAAGATAGGATCCGTCAGTTCTGTGTACAGAGCATAGGTAGTCCATATATATTTAGCAGTCTGTTAAATATGTGGCCACAGTATACATCGGAAGTAACTTCCGAGTGTTATTTAGAGATTGCTAATAGATACGTCGACGAGATAATACCTATAGAGATTTGACGTTTACATCCATATCTCTGGGATTATCTGGATACCTGTGACGGAGGGATTATACGTATGCAATGACCTCGACCTGTATGATTCAGCTAGTTTATCCGTGATCGTCATAATCTACGGGTGGATAGATTATGGACATGAAATTGGATTTTGTGACGGATATACCTGAATCTAGAGAGTCTCAATAATGAAACATACTCCTAGAGCACTAGAGCAACATTTATGAATAATGATGATTATTTATAAATCGTTTAATCGTTAAACGAAAAATACATGCGAACGGGCCGAACCGTCATTTCCTAATTAATGTGTATTTGTATTTAATATATGATATTATTAAATACACATTAATAAATAGTCAAATAAAGGTATTTGACATATATCATCAATATATATATTTGAGATATTAAAGTAAATATAATACATATATTTGATATATTTGTATTTAATTAATTATTTAATTATTTAATTGTTAAATGATTAATATAATTAAAATATAAATATATCACCAAATGATAAAGTTAGGAAATGATTATAAGTGTAAAAGTTTGACTTTACATTAAAGGAAAAGGTTGTCAAATTGATTTTGACTTCTTAAGATATTTGTTCAAAATTGTTTGAAAATGAAAATATCTTTTTCCTTTATTATTCATTAAATTCGGCCACAACACTTAAATATAAGAGTTATATTTTTCTTAGTTGCATTTGTTGACTTAATTAAATATCTAATAAAGTGTTATTTGGATATTTATGCAAGTTGACCAAATGTAAAGTGAAATGAAATTGAAATTGCAAAAACTTGTATTTGGCTAGGTAATTTCGGCCAAGGCAAATGTTGTCTAAGTATATATTTTTTTTCATTTCATTCTTCTTAACCTAATACACTTTAACCAAAAACTCCATTAAAGGAAGGCAAAGAATGCTAGAGAGAAAGAAAGAAAAATCAAGAAAAGCTTGGAAAATAGTAAGTATTTCCAACTTCCATTAGAGAGTAATTGTTCCTTAGGTTGTTGGGAAACATCTTTGATGTTCTTGAGTTTTTTCTTTATTCTTTATCTTTGTGTTTTTGATGATAAATGTTTGATGAAAGTGTTGTGCATGTATAATGGAGAAAGCTTGTGACTAGTGTAGTTATAAGTTTTCTTTTATGGTTTTGGAAACCTTGTTGCTAATCTAGAGTTGTTGACCCACTCTTAGATGACCTAGATTTGATCTTGTGTTGTTTCATTGTGTTGAGACTTTGATTGGATGGAAGAAAACATGATTAAATTAATTGATTTAACCAATTTGGTCTAATTTGTCCAATTTGAAGAAATTGAAAATTTAGGGTTCATGACCAATTCCAAATTTGGGGCTTTTTCATTATGTTGTGTATTTGGATGTGTATATGATGCATATAAGTTTTATGTTGATTGGATTACATCTTGATGTGTTTTGAAGCATGAAATGACAAAGTGCACAATTGCACATTTGGGAGCATTCGGCCAAATGGATAAAATTTGGGGATTTGGTTGCTTTTGGTGTTTTGATGTTTTGAACATGCTAAGTTCATCTTATAAATGATTTAGAATCATTCAAAATTGATTAAATCAATTTCGGACTAAATGGACAAAATACCAAGTGTAAGGGCAATTCGGTAAATTCACTTAAATATGATTTATTGAATTTTATTTCATAATTTGATTATTGGATAATTAAATAAATATGTTTATTTAATTAATCCGAGAAAAAGTTTTGAAATCGGAAAATATGATTTTTCCACCGCTTCCGCTGCGTTACGGATTCTGCCCCTAAAAACCCCTACAAAATGGTATCAGAGCGAGTCTGATTCTAGGCCTCCATAAAATGATTAGATTGTTTTATTTAATGTTTATCATGTTTTATTGACTTTATACATGCATGTTATAATCTAATTTGATTAGATTTAGGGTGTATGACACTTAATGGAATATCCCCGCTTAATAATGTTTTAAAGTAACTAGTATTTGGAATACTTGTTTCTTGGTCTGTCTTGTCAATAAGGTTTATAAATATCTTTTCGTTGACTACATCTGAGATCGTGCCTCTGATGTGAGGGTGTAGCTGATAGAAATTTATTTATGCCGAATGTATATTAGATACTAGATAAATTCAAGCGAAAGCGGAATCCTGAACGTGGCCTAGCTGTCAGGGTTACGCAAGTAACTTGAGTTTATCATTGACAAGTTTAACCTTGGTACGTCTCCTTGTGGGCCTGCCTTCGCAGCGACAACGAGAAACGGCCAGGACCGGAACCTTGGAGTCACTAGTGAGTGATTGACAATTAGTTGTCTACCTGTGAATATACGTCGGCGAGACCGTGCCTCTGCTGTGAGTCGAAATATATTCATGGGGTCCTCTTCCCATTATGGAATTCGATTTAATTATTGAATTCTCGTCTTTCCGTTGGGGATTACGGCATTACGTAAAATTGGTGGGAGGCACTGCTAAGTTTAAAATATTCCATAACTTAGGCAGTGTATGTTATTATGAAAATTGCCGCTTGTTTGTTTCCTTATTCTATAGTAGATAGAATTAAACTTTTATTTACTGCACACATATTTTGATATGTTAACTGACTAGACTCTTGGTTGCAATTATTCTAGAATAGATACTAGATACTAATAGACTAGGATATTATTAGATTAGTCTAAACCATCGAGAACTGTTGTTCCGATTTTCTTGAAAAATAAGATGGTTAATGACTTAGTTTCTAAGTCATGATAGATAATCTAGATAGATATCCCCTTTAGGATATAATACTTTAGAGACAATAGTTTCTTATGCAGTAAGAATTGACTTGAATTAGTTCATGTCTCGAGATTCTTGACTGGCATTTAGAAAGCCCTATTAGGTATTTGTTGTATCTAGTAATGACGTTTCTAAGCTTTAATTACCTTTAGAGGTAATGTGTCTGACACAATTTGCTAATCAGTTATTTACAATTGTTGTGAATAGTTGAATGCAAATAGTAAAGCTAAAGAAAGGAGATGCGTATATTTGTGTATAGAAAATATCGATTTTCACAATACTACAACTATAGGTATTGGATACCAGATCTCCCGTCTAGTTATTTGAAATATTGGTTAACGATTGTTTTGATATTTGATATCGGAACTTGCGACTATTGGATAGTCACTTGTTCTTTATAAACAATTGTTACATATTTTATAACAACTAGTAGTGTCATTGACGTAGAGATAAACATTAAGAAAAATTATTCGGTAAAAGTAAATAATTTAGAACGGTGCTTTATGAATTTAATCACTTAAGCATTGGATGCTTATTCCGTATGGTAAAGGATGGTTTGATACTAGATCACACCACACATCCTTATCCATTTAATGAATATTGTATTCAGGAAAGTGATTAAGATCTCGTTTAACCAATGATTGTCATTGGACCACCAAATTTATTTAAACTGATACATTGGATGTATGTAGTTTAATAAATAATAATTGCTTAAGGTAGTTTTCTTTAATTCGTAACTTGGTTGATGAATTGTCATAACTTAGTTACGTGTTTCTGAAGGAACACATATTGAAAGTCTTGAAAGTATCAAGAACTTTCAATCTGTTCTGATGAAACGAAGATTGAACATTTTTGACTTGTTCAAATATATTCAATCTAAAGTATTTTGAAAACTTGATCCTTAAAATTCATTACATATCTTTGAACTGTTCAAAGATCTTTGATACGATCAAACATTTGAATTTAAAGCAATTAGTTCTAAGGTTATTCAGTGAATATGATTCATATTCAATATTATTCTTCCACGATTCCATCTTGATGGAATTGAGTAGTGGGAGCAATTGAATCTTATATGATTTGATTCGTTTGATATTGAATGTTACCGAATAGTTTCAATACTCTTGGGGTTATACTCCAGTAACACTAATTCGTCTCTTTAATTAATGTTCCATTATTTTCTACAGTTGCATATATGATATGTATAGGTAGAAAATTTGAATCTTGAAAAGTTTTAGATTTCAATCTTTCTTTTATATAATAGTTATATAATGGAAATTACTTACACCTCGGAGGTATAAGTAAAAGTTCATCATTTATTCTGTTTAATAGAATATTGTATTCTATTTAATAGAATATCTTTCCTACGATTCTAAGTAATAAAATCGTTTTATTACTTGGTGTGTAACATCAGATGTTAACTATTGTAGAAAAGACTTGACTTATTGAAGTCAAATGTGAGAATGATAAATTATAAATGGAACTACGTAATTAATAAGATGAAACAACCCTTTTTACATCTTCCGTACAAGTCCAATATGATAACAGAATCATTCACGAGTATTTGATACTTAATGGTTCCGTTGTTTTCTTATTGAAGAAAAATTATCCTATAACTTGTAATGGAAGCGATATTTGATATCGATTCTGGAAGTTCACCATTGAACCTTAGATCTAAGATTGTTCATAGCTTACTACGATCAAGTTTTGAACTTGATTAAGCTTTCATTATGAAGTAGTTCATGATATGTGCTAATTGTTTGCGCAGCGAAAGCATTGTGAGCTTATTAAAGATTTGACCTTTACAGTATGACAGTGAGAAAATTTATACTCAGCAATCTATTGTAGATTCTGAGAAAACTTATCTCTAGTCACACTAAATGAACAATTAAAGATATATTGGTTAATGTTGATAATAAACTGTATATTTTAGCTAAAGAATGCAAAGTGGCGTTTTTGGATGACTTATTCAGATAAGACATCAGTTGTGATTTCCTTCTTTGAAGAGTTCATTCTGAAATGGCCCTAGAGTTTGTGTTCTGCTGAGATCGCAATTTAGTGTGCTAGCTTACAGAGCCTATTGTAGACTCGGATAAGTCTTCCAAAAATATGTGTTCTATTTTTTGATATCGTCAAATTGTCTGACCTTGTCAAAGTATATAGAATACATATGTGATTAGAAGGGTTAGTGGGAGCGTACATATTACTTTCTAGTGTTATATATCTTAACGACATTGTCATTATTATGGTAATAATGAGATGTTTATGAGATAAAAGATTCACCTAAGTCTTCTTTACTCCGTGATAAAAGTGGGAGTAGTCTCTTTTATATATGATATAATGTTTTATATAATATATAAAACCAAGAGACTTGTGAGATACTCCTATTAGTCGTACATTAGATATGATCTAATGAAGGACATAACAAAGCTATCTGTATGACAGTTAGTATAACTGTTCGACAGTTATTGTGTGTCTTATACATAGTATTCATCTTTCGTAAAGGATGATTCCTTATTCGAAAGAGATATTAATTAGAATGTCTAAACAATATTATGTATCATTTGATGATGACATAGTGAATACTTTATTATGTGCGATTATCGATGTCGATTTAATCGTAATTGTTACGAGTTATTTTGACATCCTATAGATCATATGATGGATCTTGAAACACGTTCTTTGTGATCTTTGAGATATTAAGAACGAGTTTCTAATTCATGGAGAATATAGTCTGCAACCATTAGGGTCATATTAGTTTTGAGACTAATTATGACGTTAGACAGTCTACGTCATAAAGAGTCAGAAAAGATGCAGTGGGAGTGTCACGAAGGATTCTACTTTTATAATGGAATTAAATGCAACTTATAAAGTATTGACTTATGAAGTTGCATAGTGACCTTATAAAATAGAAGTTTTGAATTGTTATTGTGCTTGCGGTTGTCTTCATAGTATTTTGGATTTGATCCTTAAATACTTGGACAAATCAGTAGCTGTAGCACAATACTGATGTAGCACATCAGAGTCATATTAATGTATAATCTAGATTCTACAAAATATGAATGATGCTGACTATGGGAAACGATGGAGTTTGTTTGACAAACTCAATATGTAATAGCGGACTTGTTTTTGTTGCCTACCTCTTAAGTACTGGGTGAGCTTTTGAGGGCATGTGCATACGATGCACATTGAGATGAGTATATGATACCGTGGATTGGCACTAGAGCAAGTGGGAGAAATTGTTGGGGTTGGTGCTCAGAGCGCCAATCCGGACCGTATTTATGTCTGATTCATGAATACGAACATCCCCTTATTCCATAATATTACTTATTTATGGTTGCACCTCTTGTTCTATATACGTATTCGATCTGATTACGATTAGATTGAAACTAAATGTGGTTTAGTGATATGTATATATTAGACAAAGACCCGATAATATATAATGCAGTACACAGTTACAAAGTTAGTTTGTATTGACATTGGGAAGTGTCACTGCTATATGAATATTATCAAACATAGTTCCTGGTCAAGATTTGCTAACACGGGTCGTTTAGTCAAATCCGTTGAGACCAGTACATGTCGTATATCGAGACTTGGTTCGATGGTTTATCCCAATGAACCATGAGTCTATGGAGACTCGTATAAACGTGTAGGTGTTTATAGTGGATAAACACTGAACGGCTCACCGAAGATTCTTAATGGATGGTACACCAACGTCAATAAGAATCTTCTCGGGTTGAGTAGCATAGTGGTCCTTCGACTTGAGACACCACTGTGGATGTATGAGACATCCTCCACACTTAGATGGCAGTCACGTCACCGATCTATTAGATCAGACCTCCGCCTGTTCGTTGGGTGTGGATCGATCCTCAGGATATCCTATGTGTGTCAAGATAGGATCCGTCAGTTTTGTGTACAGAGCATAGGTTCCATATATATTTAGCAGTCTGTTAAATCTGTGGCCACAGTATACATCGGAAGTAAGTTCCGAGTGTTATTTAGAGATTGCTAATAGATACGTCGACGAGATAATACCTATAGAGATTTGACGTTTACATCTATATCTCTGGGATTATCTGAATACCTGTGACGGAGGGATTATACGTATGCAATGACCTCGACCTGTATGATTCAGCTAGTTTATCCGTGATCGTCATAATCTACGGGTGGATAGATTATGGACATGAAATTGGATTTCGTGACGGATATACCTGAATCTAGAGAGTCTCAATAATGAAACACACTCCTAGAGCACTAGAGCAACATTTATGAATAATGATGATGATTATTTAAATCGTTTAATCGTTAAACAAAAAATACATGCTAACGGCCGAACCGTCATTTCCTAATTAATGTGTATTTGTATTTAATATATGATATTATTAAATACACATTAATAATAGTCAAATAAAGGTATTTGACATATATCATCAATATATGTATTTGAGATATTTAAAGTAAATATAATACATATATTTGATATATTTGTATTTAATTAATTATTTAATTATTTAATTGTTAAATGATTCATATAATTAAAATATAAATATATCACCAAATGATAAAGTTAGGAATGATTATAAGTGTAAAAGTTTGACTTTACATTAAAGGAAAAGTTGTCAAATTGATTTTGACTTCTTAAGATATTTGTTCAAAATTGTTTGAAAATGAAAATATCTTTTTCCTTTATTATTCATTAAATTCGGCCACAACACTTAAATATAGAGTTATATTTTTCTTAGTTGCATTTTTTGACTTAATTAAATATCTAATAAAATGTTATTTGGATATTTATGCAAGTTGACCAAATGTAAAGTGAAATGAAATTGAAATTGCAAAAACTTGTATTTGGCTAGGTAATTTCGGCCAAGGCAAATGTTGTCTAAGTATATGTAGGACACAGGACCTGGGCGACGCCGTTCCTAGGCTCGCGGCCTAGTTGGGAAGGATTACATAACATGGAGTCGCCACCCGGTGTGAACCGGGACAAAGATTTAAGGCCGCACTCACCCCTCGCAAGGGAAAACCTCAAACCGTTGGGTTCAGAATGGTCCCTTACTCGTGTCACTTGTAATGAAAGGATTTATATAATAATTTAAACAAGCTGAAGTAACACTTATTTCTAAGGGTATCATGCTTCTAAATTCACATTTATAAAATAAAATATGCGCCTAAATATACATGTATTTCACTATATCTTACATTTAAATTTGCATGCTTAACATATATCAAGATAGCAACTAACATACAACTTTACTTACATATCACATTCAGGAAAAACACAAGCACACATATTGACCCTACAAGCACACATATGGGCATTTTTCCAAGCGGTACGTGGAATTGTAGCCCAAGTACAAACCGCACTACCGTCCATTCGGAATCGGCTACGGATTTACGTCTGGGTTTCCATCTGATATACCGCAAGAAATAATACTCAAATGTTATCATGACATAAGCATACGAATTGTGACACATTTGCATAAGAAAGATCAACCAATATGGCAATTATGCATGAATATAATAAGACAGACTCAGTTCAGTGTGTGCACGTTCGTGTAGCGTTCGTAAACGCGTTCGAACGGAAATGAAACAGAATGCTCACGTTCAAGTAGCGTTCGTAAACGCGTTCGAACGGAAATGAAACAGAATGCTCACGTTCGAGTAGCGTTCGTAAACGCGTTCGAACGGAAATGAAACAGAATGCTCACGTTCGAGTAGCGTTCGTAACGCGTTCGAACGGAGATGAGACAGAAGCTCACGTTCGTATGGCGTTTGTTAACGCGTTCGAACAGATACGAGACCTGACACATAATAAGGCAAAAACACATGCGCGTTCGAGTTGCGTTCATGAACGCGTTCGAACGGACACGGACCTGATGCATGAAATAGGATGTAATACATAAACAGAAAATAAAAGGGCGCGGCAAAGCACTGCCGTAAAGGTGACCTTTTGGGGCTCTTGATCTCTCAAAGAGAGGACCTTTAGACCAACATACTAAGTCCATGCGCGTCACATCACACATACAAGAATAGAACCAATCATATCAACCAAGTATGCCCGATTGAACATATCTTACATCCAATCTGAACACACATCAACCGGCGCGGCAAAGCATCGTGGTAAAGGGCTTTTAGCCCCTCCCCATAGGGGATCTCACAACACACTTACTAAGCCCATGCGCTCGATTGACTTATACATACGAAAATAAAGATAACAATATCAAACTAAGTATGCCCGATTGAACGTATCTCGCGTCCACCGAACATACATCAACCGGCGCGGCGAAGTAGTGTCACGAAGGTGCCTTTTCGGCTCTTTGTCTCCTAAATGGAGGACCTTTGGACTAACTCACTAGCCCATGCGCTTGGTTGAATCATGCATAACTAACGACATATTGAATTCAAGTAAGCAAACTAAATAAACGAGAGCAACACAACAAAAGAAAGATGGTGCCGTTTACCCAAGCGGTACGTGGAGTTGTGGCCCGAGTACAGATCATATTACCGTCCATTCGGAATCGGCTATGAAATTTATGTCCGGGTTTCCATCCGATATACCCGCGAGAGTTGACACATCTCTCATTCATCCAATACCCACAACATACATCATACACAACAGATACCACAAATACAGAAAATATAATCAAAATAAATGACCAGAAAGTAAAATGAGAATAGTGTGAAAGATACCCTCAGATCTAACCTTTTAAGCCGTCTCTC
>SKCR01011318.1:0-13196 GCA_019454045.1 Zanthoxylum bungeanum | reverse complement strand
TTAAAGAAAAGAAAAGTATATGGTAAATGGTTTTAATTTTGGAAAAATATAAAAACCTATTACATTTTATTTTCTTTTTACTTTTCTCTCTCACCTTTTACGCATCTCTTCCTCTCCCTCTCTTTTCTCTCATTCTTCCACTTTCGGCTTGGAGCCGATTTCTTCTCCAAAAATTTCTGGTTTGACCGAAATTTTGAGAAGCAAATGAAGAAGAGTAGTGCTAGCACACACATGGGTTATATTATGGTGATAGGGTTGAAGCTTTGGGCTTCAATGGAGTCTTTCATGGCTGATTTTTGGAGCATCAAAACAGCCCCCACCGTGCAGTCCACTGCAGTTCAAGAAGGCCCAAAACCGAGCTTGATGGAGGCAGAAACATGAAGTGCGAATTTGGTCCATCTTTGATGCATCGCTACCGATCCATGTGAGTTTTTCCGCACCTCATTTGGTTGTATTCTACTCGTTTTTATGCATGATTTATGATCTTGGGACTTGATTGAAATTCAACATGATGATGCAACATGTTCATTAGATTATTGTGTGATATTGTATGTTTGTCGTTATGATGATTACTTTCATGCATGTGAACTTAAAAGTAGAATACTCTTGGAAATATGTTGCGTAGGTTCGATTTAATTATTGCACAAATAATTTCATTAAAAGTGGCATAAGTAAGGGACCATTCCGAACCCAACGGTTTGAGGTCTTCCCTTGCGAGGGGTGAGTGCGGCCTTAAATCATTTTCCCGGTTCACACCGGATGGCGACTCCATGTTATTTCTCCAGTTTAGTCACCCGCGGGCTACTCCGTACTCCCAACCGGGCCGTGAGCCTGAGACAGCGTCGTCCAACATCTGTGTCCTACAGACAACCCAAGCAAAATATAGAGCATGAGTGAGCAAGAAAAATGGTTAATTGTAAAATCTGTGAGGAACAGTTAGCGACAGAGGTATCCTTGCAATGCATTTCATTATTTCCTACATATGTACTAAGAAGTAATGCAAACAGCCTTATTGAAACAAATGTTCAAGATTTTCATAGATTGCATAAATCCCAGCTAACCGGGAAAAATTAGAGTCAAGTAATTACAAATCACGTCTTTTGTTTCTTAGATGCCGGACCAAGGTCAGGAGATCTAGGAGAAGAACTCCGAGAATGGAAAGGAGTAGAGCAGCCTCAGGAATGAGGACGAGCAACTTCGAGAATGGAGAACTACCTTGGGAATGTGGATGAGTAGAGAGCCTCGAGACTGAGGACATATCAAATCTGCCAAAAAAAAGAAAAAAATTTTTTAGCTCGCTGAGTTGAAAACCTGAAAAGGCGATTCAAGCAAGATAGAGCAATCCGCTAAGTTGAAAATCCGAAAGGCCAACTTAGGCAAAAGATAGGACAAAACACAAGATAACACCTTTCCTACATCCTCAGGACAGCAAAGGAAAACTTCGGAGGCTTCCTTATGGTATTGACATTCGAAATGCGACATCGCCGGAAGGGTAGTAAGAGAAAAATGCAAGCCGAGAATGGTAGAAACTCCTCAAGGAGAGGGCATGTTTCGAAATCTGGGAATCGGAAGACATATTTTTCATTATCCCAAAAGATGAGGCTTCTTTCGAAAAGGCGTAATCCACATTGACCCGGTGTAAGTAGCAAAAAGTGGGAAGATGTGCCAGGTCTAGGGATGACCAGTCTACCACCCCGTGAATAAGGGACACAATGGGATCTTGAGCCATAGCACCAACAAGAACTGAGCAATCACCATAGTATAATTGACAGGAGGAAACTTTAAACAGGCCAAGGGGGTGCCCAAAGCTTTTTACAAGCAATGGGGCACCAAAGGCCAAGAGGATTCCTAAAGGGGTAAAGAAGACCCTCTAGCGCAAGGAAGGCCTAACCAAAATGAAATCAAGCCAATATGACAAAGAAACCCCATCAGAATAGGGAATGCATCCATGTATATGTCTCGCATACACACAATTTGTTTTTTATTCGTGGGCTTTGAAAAAAAGTGGTGAGGACGAAAAACTCTGGGAATGGAGAACAACCTCGGGAATAAGGAGAAGCAAAAAGCCTCGAGAATGAGGATAGATAAAGGGTTGAAGTGCCTCACCACCATCAGTTCAACAGATCAGGAATGAATCCTAGGGTCGAGGCCCACATTATCAACAGTTTTTGGAATGAATCCCAGGGTCGAGGCCCACATCATCAATAATTTGGGAATGAATCCCAGAGGTCGAAGCACCTGATCATCATAAAAAAAAACTCCCCAGTTGGAGCTTCAAAGATCACCCATGGTCGATTCTTGGAGGAGGAAGCTGTTGAGTTTCTAATATAGGTCCCAAGATCATGAAATCAAGCATAAAAAACGCATGAATACATCAAAGGAATAAGGCGGAAACATTACTCACATAGATCGGTTTTGTTGCGAAGAAGAACAATACCATTTTCCTCCTTGTTGAAGCTCGGTTTGGCCTCCTTGAACAGCAGGGACTGCTCGGTTTTGGGCTGTGGTGGCTCCTCCAAAATCGGCCATTGAAGCTCCAAGCTTCAAGCTCCAAAAATGGATTCCAAGCTCATAAATTCGTTTCCCTATCACCTATGTATAACCCAAGGTGTGTGCTAGCACTTAGATCTTCCAACAAGATCCAAAAGCTTCTCCATTTGCTCGGTCAAACCAGAAGAAAAGATGAAGAAAACGGTCATGGAGACCGTGAGAGAGAGATGAAGGTTTTTGGCTCCAAAAGCCTAAAACCGTAAAAGGAGAGAGAGAATGAGTTACCAAATAAAAAATTGTAAAAGGGTTTATATAATTTCCAAAATATATAATAAACCATTTACCTTTTTTCTATTTCAAAAAACAAAGCATTAAATGCTTGTCAATCACCACAAATCAACTTATATCAATCACTCAAATGTCACATCACTCAAAGTGACATGTGATTTGACGTTTGATGTGACTTGCAATTTGACGCTTGATTTGACTTGCGTGCCGTACTCGCATTCAAAATGCGAATGCGCTCGCAAACAATCTCGGGCTCGGGTTCGCTAATTCCAAATTAACGAATTTTCCGTCGCGTCGTAATTAAATGATTACGCCTAGCGAAATCACTATTCACGTCGCTAACGAATTAATTCTAAATTAATTTGTTCGTTCGCCCGAATTAAAATCTAATTTTAATTCCGCGTCGAAATCCAATTTCTAATAATATATCAAATATATTATTTTATCGATTAATTCCAAATTAATCGTTCTCTCTCTTTAATAATATTTTATCCCAGATAAAATATCTCTGTAATTAATCCCAGATTAATTTTCTCTCTCTAGAAATTAATCTTCTCTCTTTACTAATTAATCCCAGATTAATCATAGTGCGAGTTATACATCATCGGTGAATCTTCGGGAAGCGACCCATGAGATCTCCGGATATGTTGGCAGTAAATATGGTCGTCGGACTATCCGAACACGTAAGTACTGTTGGTTTCTATAATTAGTCCCAAAGAAAGATTAAGCCATAGAAATACAAATAACATACATGCAAAGCTTGAAGGATGGCGGAAACATACTTACAAAGCTTTGTGACGAAAATGGTGAAGAGGATCCTTGAGCCTCCAAGGTGGGTGATATGCGGCCAAGAACAAGAATGATAGAAGTTGCAAATCTTGTAGTACTCCAAGCTACAAATGCGTTTCCCTATCACCTCCTTTGATCCCTTGTTGTGCTAGCAAAAATGGAGAAAACAATTTTCTGCCATGGATGAAGCTCACGGCTTGCGTGAAGAAGAAGGAGAGGAGAGTGAGACTTTTCAATTTTTTTTGTTCTCACTTGTTTCCAAAACCGTGAGAGAGTAAAAGGAAAAGCAATGATGTATCAAATACAATAAAATGAATTTTTTAATCCAAAAACCGTGAAAGGTTTTCCCTCTAAAATAAAATTCATCATTTGCTATCATTACCTTACTTTGAGATTAGAGACAATGTATCATCCCTTAAAGGTGACTAGATACATCCATCATCTATTCGTATCAAGTAATGAGATATCGCGATGCGATTTGCGGATACCACTCGATTCAAAATATGAATGTGTCCGCAAACTCTTTCGGGCTCGGTTTCGCTAATTCCGAATTAACGAATTTCCGTCGCGACGTGAATTAAATAATTACGCCTTGCGGAATTACTATTCAGTTCGCTAATGAATTAATTCTAAATTAATTCGTTTGCCCGAATTAAAATCCGATTTTAATTCCACGTCGAAATCTAATTTCGTTTAATAATATATCGAATATATTATTTTATCGATTAATTCCAAATTAATCGATCTCTCTCTCTCTCCTAATAAGGCATTTTATCCAAGATAAAGTTTCTCCGTAATTAATCCAAGATTAATAAAGTTCGAATCAAACATCATAGGTGAATCTTCAGGAAGCGACCCAAGAGATCTCCGGATTTTTTGGTAGTAAATACGGTCGTTGGATAATCCAAGCACGTACGTACCTCGTACTACGTTTTTACCGATTTACAAGACAAGGTTGGCTTATAGCAAAGCGCCATGCCTACCCAATTCTCCAGAAATATTTTATTGGAATATTAGATCTTTATCAAGCGTAGTATACCGCAGTATTGCGTATATCGATCCAGTATCGGACGATCACATGTTAGGCCCTGGGCTGGAAATGTGTCTGCCCCGTACGAAACATATATCGGATATCAAACAACTAGTCTCTTTAAATCGGACAATCCTGACCTGGTCATATTGTCCCGACGGTTGCAACCTTTTATAGAGTACTAGTTCTGTATCCTGCGTGATCATCATCTCCATATGTCTGAAGTGATACTTCCATCTTGACATCACATCCAGTACACTACGATTCTCGATAAACCCAGAAGAGGCGTACACAGAACCGGTTAAAGCCCTGAACCACCAAAACCAAAGTTTACCGATTTTCGCAAGTACTAGCGATGCAAGTCTCAGGTTAAGACCATATACACCTACCCTGATGCGGCCTCCCATAGACACGCAGACATACTACCAATGGGATTCCGCGGGGTCTATCCAGAGCGAAGCTGTTTTCCGTACCATCGGTAAAACACAACCTCCTATCGCACTTGCATAAGTATCCAATACTTAAATATATGAGAACTATGCCGTTGTGCCATCACAACTCGCACAAGTGCAATACTAGTCTATTCCGTATTATTGATGTCCGATCTCGACAATACTCCGACTAGGGATATTTAATGATTAAACCTTTTATATTGATACTGTCTCATATCATCTCAATACGGAACTAATCATACGGACTTTTGCCATTAATATATCAAAGTAAATAATTTTACAAAATGGCAAAAGGCAATTTCATTATCACATAGTTAATTTTGTACAATAATACAATATCATTTACAAAACAGTGACGCTATGGGTCATAATGTCTAACAATCTCCCACTTGGCCTATAGCCAGTCACTCAAGCATCTAATACCTGAACTATTGATATGTCGTTCAAACACTTGCTGAAGAACAGCCTTCGTCAGCGAATCTGCAATGTTGTCATCTGATGCGACCTTCTCGACCTTTACATCGCCACGATGTATAATCTCCCGAATCAGATGGTAACGCCGAAGAACATGCTTGGATCGTTGATGAGACCTTGGTTCCTTAGCTTGTGATATAGCCCCGTTATTGTCACAATACAATGGCACGGGCTCAGCAGCTAATGGAACTACTCCTAATCCAATTAGGAATTTTCGGATCCAAACTGCCTCCTTTGCTGCTTCTGATGCAGCAATATACTCCGCTTCTGTTGTTGAATCGGCAACAGTATCTTGCTTGGAAGATTTCCAGCTCACTGCTCCGTTATTCAAACAAAAAATGTACCCGGATTGCGACTTGAAGTCGTCCTTGTCCGTTTGGAAACTTGCATCGGTGTACCCAGACACCTCAAGTTCTCCACCTCCATATATTAAGAAAACATCCTTAGTTCGTCTAAGATACTTAAGGATATTCTTAACAGCCATCCAGTGATCTTCACCTGGATCGGCCTGATAGCGACTGCACATGCTCAAAGCATATGACACATCAGGTCGCGTACATATCATGGCATACATGATCGATCCGACTGCCGAGGCGAACGGTATCCGACTCATGTTATCTCTCTCTTCTTTAGTCTTAGGACGCATGTCCTTAGACAGAAGGATACCACGTGATATCTGCATCAATCCCTTCTTGGATTGATCCATGTTGAATCGCTTCAACACTTTGTCAATATATGTACTCTGGGAGAGTCCAAGCAGCTTTCTAGATCTATCTCGGTAGATCTTTATTCCCAGAATAAAGGCTGCTTCTCCCAGATCTTTCATGGAGAATTTTAATGAAAGCCAAGCTTTCACCGACGTTAGCATAGGAATGTCATTGCCTATTAGCCACGTCGTCGACATAAAGGAAAATAAAAGTCAGTGCTCTCCCACTAACCTTCTTGTATACACAAGGGTCATCATCGTTTTGAACGAAATCATATTCTTTTATGATCTCATCAAAACGCTGATTCCATGACCGTGATGCTTGCTTCAATCCATAAATGGATCGATTTAACTTACAAACCTTGTTTGCAAGTCTAGGTACGATAAAACCTTCAGGTTGTTGCATATAAACATCCTCCAAAAGGTTTCCGTTAAGGAAAGCGGTTTTAACGTCCATCTGCCATATCTCGTAATCGAAATATGGAGCTATTGCAAGCATTATCCGAATGGATTTAATCATGGCAACGGGTGAGAAAGTTTCGTCATAATCAATACCATATTGTTGACGATACCCCTTTGCTACAAGCCTAGCTTTGTACGTTTGTATGTTGCCGTCCATGTCGGTATTCTTCTTGAAGATCCATCTGCATCCAATAGGCTTTACGCCTTCTGGTGCATCAACCAGTGTCCAAACTTGGTTGGCATACATGGAATCCATCTCGGACTTCATGGCATCTTGCCATAAAGCGGAATCAATATTCTGTATTGCTTCCTCATACGTAGTCGGTTCATTATCCTCAATAAGATTAATATCTACATGAGGCGAGATCAGGAACCCATACCTCTCAGGTACCTTCCTGACTCTCTCCGACCTACGCGGTCCTTGTGTATCTGAAGATTGTGGTACAGACTCATCCTGGATGGTCTGTTTATGTTCCGTCATTGATTCATTGCCAGGAACAGTATCACTACGATTTTCATCGAGCTCCACTTTCCTCCCACTTACCACTGCATCTAGGAATTCTTTTCAAGGAAAAATGCATGTAGAGCAACAAATACTTTGTTCTCTGTGGGGTGATAGAAGTAATATCCTCTGGTTTCCTTAGGATATCCCACGAAAAGGCATTTATCTGATTTGGGTTCTAGTTTGGTACCTTCCAACGTTTAACATATGCCCAGCATCCCCAAATCTTCAGGAAAGAGAAACCTGGTTTCCTCCCTGTCCATATCTCATATGGAGTCTGTTCAACAGACTTTGACGGAACCTTATTCAAAATTGCGGATATAGGTAGCTCAGTGCGACTCATCATCGACCTTACCATGTCTAACAAGGTACGGTTTCTCCGTTCAGAGACACCGTTTAATTGCGGTGTTCCAGGAGGAGTCCACTGTGATAGAATACCATTCTCTTTCAAGTAATCTTGAAACTCATAACTTAAGTATTCGCCACCACGGTCCGACCGCAATGTCTTAATACTCTTGCCTGTTTGTTTTTCTACTTCGTGTTGAAACTCTTTGAATTTCTCAAAAGTTTCCGACTTGTGTCTCATTAGATACACATAACCATAACGAGATGCATCATCCGTAAAGGTTACGAAGTAATGATATTCACCTCTAGCCTGGCTAGACATGGGCCCACATACGTCACTATGAACGAGGGCTAACAGTTCTGTGGCACGTTCACCTTTACCACTAAAAGGTGATTTAGGCATTTTGCCTAAAAGACAAGATTCGCAGACATCATATGAATTAGGATCAAATCCGTCCAAGTACCCACTCTTTGAAAGTGTGGATATGCGAGTCTTGTTAATGTGTCATAGACGACAATGCCACATGTAAGCTTCATCTTTTAGATTACTCCTTTTGAGCCTTTTGTTTGTTATTTTATGTTAGGAGATTCATTTATATTCAAAATATAAAGGCCATTATTTGCAACAGCAGTGCAAATTTCTGCATCATTTTTATATAAATAAACCCAGTGTTTCTAAATACAAAAGTGTACCCATGCTGGGTTAACAAAGATACAGATATAATATTCCTAGTCAAACTAGGTATATAATAACAGTTCAAAAGTTTAAGCATATGCCCCGAGGGCAATTCCAAAACAAAAGTCCCTACAACCAAAACAGCAACTGGAGTTCCGTTTCCGACTCGTAGGTTAATCTCCCCTGAAGCCAGCATCCTGCTATCCTACAGATCCTGCAAATCAGTAAAAATATGAGCAGCACAACCAGAATCAAAAATCCAATTTTTAAAACTAGAAGTAGTCATATTTATCTCAATAACAAACATACCAGAGGCTAGTGCCTTGCCTGCCTTGATATCCTCCTTGTGTCCCTTCCCCATTCGGCAGTCACGTTTCCAGTGACCCTTCTTGCCGCAGTTGAGGCAGACATCTTGAGACTTGTCTCTTGGCTTCCCAGAAGCTTTTGTCAACTTGCCTTTACCCTTTTTCTTATGTTTCTTCTTCCTCACCCCTCCAGTAGCTTTGGGCCCAGCCTTTGGCCTCTGAGAGGTCGATGTAAAGTGCGCCTCGCGCTTGCCCCCTTTTTTGGAGTTCTTTTTCAGACTCCTTCAAAATGGATAACAGCTCTCCAAGAGTGTCATCAGTATCCATCAACTTATAGTTGATTATGATTTGTTTCCAAGTATCAGGAAGTGACTGTAAGATCAAATCTATGGTCAGCTCAGCCTCCAAGACTATTCCCATATTGGCCAACTCATCATATCGGCGATCATTTGAGCCCCGTGGGCCTCAACTGATGCGCCTTCAGTCATTCGGGCGCGGAAGAGTTTCTTCACCAACTCATATCTCTCCATCCGTTTATTGGAGCGGTGGAGATCTCGCAGTCTAGCCATCATATTATAAGGATCCAAGTCCCTATTTTGGCGACGAAAGTGCTGAGTCATCGAAGCTAACATAATAGCCTGAGCTGTGTCACAATCACTGCTGTGAGTTTTCCATAACTCCAGCTCAAGTGGGTCAGTGGGCTGTTGGTTTATTCTAAGGTCCCAAGATCAAATCAAGACATGAAATAATGCGTGAATACACCAATGAAGATAGCGGAATACTTACATTGATCGGTTATGTCTCGTTTGAAGAGGAATCATGCCCAATAACGCACTGCCTTGGTAAGCTTACTGCAACCAGTCCATCCATCAACTGTCTTGGCAGTTTCGGGTCTCAAAACGAAGCTCCAAACTCCATCGGATGATAGCCGCCCCTCATGGTCGAACACTCCAACCTTTACGCAACGAAGACTCTGTAGTGTGCTAGCACTTGCGGTTTTCACCATGAAAACCCAACCCTTGCTTCCCTTTTACGTCAATTTCGTTCAAAACCAGTCCCCATTCAATTGGGCAGGTAGAGAAGAGAGAAAAAAGAGAGAGAAGAAGTTTTGTGTTAAGTTTAAAATGATTTACCAAAAATCAATTTATATTTATGCCATAATTTTCATTAAATTAATAATAAAATTATGACACATAACATGCAATGGCTTAGAGTGTCAAACACTCAAACTCCATGCAATGACATTGAGTGCAATGTACACAATCTACATGCAAAGCATTAGAATGACATGTGTCATGTGGGCCCCACACGTTTCCAAATGAAAGTGGGCCCACGTGCACTCACGCGTTCGGGTTCGATATTTCCGAAATACCGAGCTTACGTCGCGACGTTAATTCAATCGAATTTAAATAAATAATTGCGCCTGGCGAAATTATTATTTACGTCGCTAACGAATTAATTCTAAATTAACTCGTTTGCCCGAATTAAAATCTGATTTTAATTCCGCGTCGAAATCTAATTTCGTCTAATATATCGAATATATTAATACATCGATTAATTCCGAATTAATCGTTCTCTCTCTTTAGACGACATTTTATCCCGGATAAAATATCTCCGTTATTAATCCTAGATTAATTTTCTCTCTCTTCTGTATAATCCCAGATTATTCAAGGTGCGAGTTGTGCGTCATCGGTGGATTATCGGGAAGCGACCCATGAGATCCCCGGATAAGTTGGCAGTAAATACGGTCGTCGGAGTATCCGAATCACGTACATACCAAGTACTACGTTCTACCGATTTACGAGACAAGGTCGACTCCTAGCAAAGCACCAAGTCTCCCAAGTTCTCCGGACATATATTCATTAAGAATATCTAGATCTGTATCAAGCGTAGTATACAATTGTATTGTGCATATCGGTCCAGTATCGGATAGTCACGTGCTAGGGCTGGGGCTGGATAAGTGTCTGCCCCGTCCGAAACACATGTCGGATGTCTGGTAACTAGTCTCTATAATCGGATATTCATGACCTGGTCATAATATCACGATTGGATGCGCATCACTTAAGAGCACTAATACCGTATCCTGCGTGACATCATCTCCATTATGACTGGAGTGACACTTCCGTCTTGACATCACATCCAATACACTACGATTCTCAATATACCCGGCATTGGCGTACACAGAACCGGTTAGAGTCCTAGACGACCTCAACTAAAGTATATCGATTGTCGTAAGCATTAGCGATGTAAGTCTCAGGTTAAGACTATACACACCTACCTTGATTTCGGCCTCCCATAGACACATATTCATAATACCAATGGGATTCCGAAGGGTCTATCCAGAGCGAAGCTGTTTCCCGTACCATCGGTGAAACACGACCTCCTATCGCACTTGCACAAGTATCCAATACTTATATATATGAGAACTATGCCGTTGTGCCCTCACAACGCGCACAAGTGCAATACTAGCCTATTCCGCATTATCGATGTCCAGCCTCGATAATACTACGGCTAGGGATATTTAATGATTAATCCTTCGTGGACTGATACTGTCTCATATCATCTCAATCCAGGAACTAATCATAGGGACCTCTCTTCATTTATATATCTATGGTGATCTAATCACAAATGATGAGAGTGCAATTTCCTTGTTACATAGTTAATTTTGCTACAGCAACACAATGTTCTGTGCAAATAGTGACGCTATGGGTCATATTATCCAACTATCTCCCACTTGGCACGTAGCAGTCACTCAAGTGTCCTACACCCGAACTATGTAAGGTTCGCTCAAATTGCTGAGAAAAAGGTTTTCGTCAGCGGATTTGTTCGATTATCGTTTGACGCGATTTATACGATCATCACATCGCCACGATGTATGATCCGAACGAATCAGATGATATAGAAGTATATATCTGGATCGTCGATGAGACCTTTAATTCCTTAGCCTGTGCTGACGCCTAGCTCAGCTGCTAACAGAACTATATCTAATCTAATTAGATTTACTTTCGACCCAAAAGACTTCTATTGCTGCCTCAGCTGCAGCAATAATCCGCATTTGTTGTTTATTCGGCAACAGTTATCTTGCTTGGAAGATTTCCAGCTCACTGTCCCGTTATTCAAACTTTATAGTACCGCAGTATTTAATCGTTTGGAAACTTGCTGCAGTGATCCCAGTCACTTCAAGTTCTCCTTCTCCATAGTAAAAGATAGCATCTTTAGTTCTCAGAGATACTAACAGATGTTCTTAACTTCAATCCAGTGACTATCACTTGGATTGACCCGATTGTGACTCCATATGCTCGAAGCGTATGAGACACCAATACAAGTACATTTTAAATGTACTATTTCCCAGAGAGTGTTAAAAAACTCCAAATCTATCCCAGTAGATCTTTATTCCTTGAATAAAGGTTGTTACTCCCCAGAATTCTACGGAGAATTTCTATGAAAAAATATCTATGAAAGCCAAGCTTTCACCAATTGCTATATGGGAATTTAACTGTCAGTGCGCTCCCACTAACCTCCTTATATACACAAGAATTATTTCGTTTTGAGTCAAATCATAAACCATTATGATTATTTCAAAACGACAGTTCCAAGAACCTTATGCTTGCATCAATCCAAACATGGATCGAATAACCCGCAAACCTGTTTGTCGGTTATACAAAATCGTCAGGATGTTGTAAACATCCTCCAAAAGGTTTCCTTTTCAGGAAAGCGATTTGATTTATAGCTAACATATTTCATAATTGAAATATAGTTATTTTCAAGCATTTTCAAAATGGATTTACCATGGCAACAGGTAAAAGGTTGAACCGTTATTAGCACAATGTTGATAACGATACCTTTCCGTCAAAAGTCTAGCGTTGTACGTTGGTATGTTGCCATCTATGTATGTCTTCCTTGAAGACGTTAAATGTACCATAGGCACAATGCCTTGTGGTACAACAACTAGTATCCAAAATAGTTGTTATACATGGAATCCATTTCGGATTCATGGCACTTTGCCATAACATGGAGTCGATACCTCGTATCACTTCCTCATAACGTAGTCGGATGGTACACCACCATAAGATTGACATCTTTATGAGGTGAGATCAGAAACCCATACCCTAGGTTGTTTTCTGACTCTATCTGATCTACTAGGTTCTTGTGTATTTGAAGATTAATGGTATAGTTTCATCATAGATGAACTATTTGTGTTCCATTAAGGACTTCGTGCCTTGAACAGTATTACTCCGATTTTCATCGAGTATCCATATCCTCCCACTGACCACTGCATATCGGTATTCCTCTCAGGAAAACCGCATGGTGAGCAACAATTACATTGTTCTCATGTGGGATTTATAAGTACTATACTTAAGGTTTCCCTTAGGATAACTATATTGGCACTTATCCAATTTGGGTCCTTAGTTTGGTATCATCCAAACGCTATGCCTCGCATACCCAAATTATCAGGAATGAGAAACCTCGTTTCTACCCTGTTCATATCCTATATGATATCTGTCAAACAGATTTATATGGAACCTTATTCTAAATAAGTTTTGCACTGTTAATACATATCCTGTTTGAAGGAAATAGTAGCTCAGAGCGACTCGTGATAAACCTTATTATGTCCAACAAAATTCGGTTTTAGTTCGGACACACCGTCTAACTGACGTGTCTCGGGAGGAGTCCTCA
>SKCR01011317.1:0-13190 GCA_019454045.1 Zanthoxylum bungeanum | reverse complement strand
ATACAAAGATAATGAGGTGATAAGGCTGGACACGCAGGTCCAATTTAATAAATCAAATTTATTACAACAATTTCTAAAATTGTCCCACCATTCTAATATCCATCTGATATACATTATTCATGCATCGAAACCATGTGTTCACACAAGCATGTTATCAATCAATCTAATCAAATTAATTAATCTGATAATTAGTGATCATCCAATGTTCAAACAACGATTTGATTTTGGTGAGTCAAACTCGTTTTGCGAATAAGTACTCAAAGTACGAATTCTCGAATTAAATTAAACTACATCATTAAATCCAATTCAATATGCATTCAATTCTAATTCGCTATTTAATTCCAAATTAAATACTACACTTTATTTGCGAACCTTTACGACTTAAATTCCAAATTTAATCGTTACGGGTCTCAAAGCCCGATTAACGTCCAACGTCAATTTAATTAAAGTCCAATGGGCTTTTAATTAATTTCTTAAGGCGTGGACTTTTGGTCAACTCGGGTCAAACCGAATAACCAAAATCCAATCCGGGAGTTACCCCATAAGCCCATAAATCAATTTTGGCCCATTAGGCCCAATTAAACTTTAAAGGTCCATTAAGTCACATTTGGATTTATGGAAGCGGTTTTGGGCCCAATTAGATCCAACCAATTTTTCCTAAACACAACTTTGTACAACAAAGCCCAATAACAACATTTCAAGCCCAAATCCAATTTTAAGGCCCAATTTAATTAAACATAAAAATCCAATTTCACATTTAATTAACCAAAGTGTAGAACATGATTAATCACCCAAATAACATTTCTAAAATATCAATTTATATAATTAATCATGCTCATTTTCATCATCACATGTCCAACACATTTTGATTGAAATCAAACCCAATTCACATGCTCAAAGTCTCGGCATTTGTGGGGAAATTATATCCGATTTGGTTTCAATCCGATTAAAACCACAATCGACATAAATCAACATTCGCAAATGATTTCCAACACATCCAATGATCAAAAATCAAAAAATCACCAAGATAAAATAGGGCTAAGGCATTCGGCCAACACAAATTTTGGGCAAAAAATTGATCCAATCCAATTTTATGAAATTGATCCATTCAAACTTCAATTCAAAATGTTTTAAGCATACTCAATCGTCCAATTCAACCAAATCATGCTTGAAAACATTTTACCCAAATTTTAAGCCTAAACTTTTTCATGCTCAAACCTTGCTCTAAATGCCATTGTTGGTTTCTATTAAGGTCCCAATATCAATAATAAGCATGAAATATGTGCGAATACAAATCAACGAAGTTGCGGAATACTCACATCGATCGGTTGAGTTGTGATGCTTTGACGAAATAAAATCTGATTTTGCCCACTGGTACATTCGGCAGTGGCAATTCACAGCTCACTATTTTGGCTCGGTTTTCGTCCTTCGTCAAGCTCCAAGCTTCGTCGAACGATTCCTGGCTCATGGGTGGACTTTCCTATCACCTTCGCATGTCTCTCGGAGTGCTAGCTCTTGTGATTTTTGCCACAAAAACCACACACTCTTGCTTCCCAACTCACGGTTTTGACAGAAACCAGTGAGCTAATTTTGCCTACATGGGCGTGAGAGAGAGATGAGTGAAAGAGAGAGATTTGTGTTTTTGGTTAAGAAAATTGTGTATCTAATCAATTTTTTGAATTTCCAAAATTCAATTACAAATTTTCTCTTCCAAAAGTCAAGCATTAATGCCAACCACCACATCCATCAACTCACATCACTCATGAATAGTGACTTGTGTCAATAACTCAAAGTGAAAGACATCTATCACTTGATTAACGAATGATGTGACACTAGATGTGACTAGCGATTTGCCTAGCATAATTACTATTCACATCACCAATGAATTAATTCTAAATTAATTCGTTCGCCCGAATTAAAATCTAATTTAAATTCCGCGTCGAAATCCAATTTTGTTTAATATATCGAATATATTAATTTATCGATTAATTCCAAATTAATGGTTATCTCTCTTTAATTGATATTTTATCCCAGATAAAATATCTCCGTAATTAATCCTAGATTAATTTTCTCTCTCTTCTAATTAATCCCAAATTAATTTAGAGTGCGAGTCATACGTCATCGGTGAATCTTTGGGAAGCGACCCATGAGATCCCCAGATATGTTGGCAGTAAATTCGGTCGTCGGACTATCCGAACAGGTAAGTACCTCGTACTACGTTTATACTGATTTACAAGACAAGGTTGGCCTCTAGCAAAGCGCCATGCCTACCCAATTCTCCGGAAATATCCTTACAGGAATAAAGGATCTATATCAGGCATAGTATATGTAGTATTGCCTATTTCCGTCCAGTATCAGATGATCACGTGCTAGGCCTGGGGCTGGATTTGTGTCTGTCCCGTATGAAGCACATGTCGGATGTCTGGTAACTAGTCTCTATAACCTGATAAACCTGACCTTGTCATTTTATCCCGATGACTGCAGTACTTAGAGTACTAGTACCGTATCCTACGTGACCATTATCTCCATATGACTGAAGTGATACTTCCGTCTTGACATCACACCTAACACACTACGATTCTCAATTCCCAACATTGGCGTACACAGAACCTGTTAAAGCCCTGGACGACCGCAAACCAAGTATATTGATTGTCCCAAGTTTTAGTGGTGTAAGTCTTAGGTTTAGACCAAATACACCTACCCTGATTTCGAACTTCCATAGACACATAGTCATACTACCAATGGAATTCCGAGGGGGTCTATCCAGAACGAAGCTGTTTCTTGTACCATCGGTAAAACACAACCTCCTATTACACTTGCATGTGTATCATATACCCAAATATATGAGAACTATGTCGTTGTTCCCTCACAACGCGCACAAGTGTAATACTAGTCTTTTACGTATTTATCGATGTCCAATCTCGATAATACTCTGACTAGGGATATTTAATGATTTATCCTTCATGGACTGATATTGTCTCATATCATTCTCCTTCCAGGAACAAATCATAGGGACCTCTCATCATTTATATATCTTGGTGATCTAATCACAAATGATAAGAGTGCAATCTCCTTTGTCACATAGTTAATTTGTACAACAACACCATTATCTGTACAAATAGTGACGTTATGGGTCATAATTGTCCAACAATTTTATCGATTAATTCCAAATTAATCATATTCTCTCTTTAATTAATATTTTATCCTAGATAAAATATCTCCATAATTAATCCCAGATTAATTTTCTCTCTCTTCTAATTAATCCCAGATTAATAAAGTGCGAGTCATACGTCATCAGTGAATCTTCGGGAAGCGACCCATGAAATCCCCGGATATATTGGCAGTAAATTCGGTCGTCAGACTATCCGAACACGTACGTACCTAGTACTACTTTTTTACCAATTTACAAGACAAGGTTGGCTTCTAGCAAGCGCCATGCCTACCAAATTCTCCAGAAATATTCTTACTGGAATATGTGATCTATACGTAGTATTGCATATTTCGATCCAACATCGGATGTCACGTGCAAGGCCTGGAGCTGGAATTACGTCTGGTTCGTACGAAGCACATATCAGATCTCTGGTAACTAGTCTCTATAATCGGATAAACATGACCTAGTCATAATATCCTGATAGCTGCAGCATATAAGAGCACCAGTTCCGTATCCTACGTGATCATCATCTCCACTATGATTCTCAATATACCGAGAAGAGGCGTACACAGAACATGTTAAAGCCCTGGACGACCAAAACCAAAGTATATTGATTGTCGCAAGTATTAGCGGTGGAAGTCTCAGGGTAAGACCAATACACCTACCCTGATTCGGACTTCCATAGACACATAGTCGTACTACCAATGGAATTCCGAGGGGTATATCCAGAGTGAAGCTGTTTCCGTACCATCGATAAACACAACCTCATATTACACTTGCATGAGTATCCTATACCAAAATATATGAGAACTATGCCGTTATGCTCCCATAACTCGCACAAGGGTAATAATAGTCTCTTCCGCATTATCGATGTCCAATCTCGATAATACTACGACTAGGGATATTTAATGATTAACCCTTCGTGGATTGATACTGTCTCATATCATCTCAATCCGGAACTAATCATATGGACCTTCTATCATTTATACATCTTGGTGATCTAATCACAAATGACAGAAGAGCAATTTCCTTTGTCACATAGTTAATTTGTACGACAACACCATGATCTGTACAAATTGTTACGCTATGGGTCATAATTGTCCAACAATTTTTACCGATTTACAAGACATGGTTGGCTTCTAACAAAGCACCGTGCCTACCCAATTCTCTAGAAATATTCTTACTGGAATATATGATATATATCAGGCGTAGCATACGTAGTATTGTATATTACGATCCGGTATCGGATGTCACGTGCTAGGCATGGAGCTGGAAGTGTGTCTGCCCCGTACGAAGCACATATCAGATCTCTGGTAACTGGTCTCTATAATCGAATAAACATGACCTAGTCATAATATCCTGATAGCTGCATCATATAAGAGAACCAGTTCTGTAACCTACGTGATCATCATCTCCACTATGACTGGAGTGATACTTCCATCTCGACATCACACCCAATACACTACGATTCTCAATATACCTAGAAGAGGTGTACACGGAACCTGTTAAAGCCTTGGACGACCAAAACCAAAGATATGATTATCATAAGTATTAGCGGTGCAAGGCTCAGGTTAAGACCAAATACACCTACCCTGATTCGGACTTCCATAGACACATAGTCATACTATAACGGAATTCCGAGGGGTCTATCCAGAGCGAAGCTGTTTCCGTAACATCGGTAAACACAACCGTCTATTACACTTGCATGAGTATCCTATACCCAAATATATGAGAACTATATCGTTATGCTCTCACAACGCGCACAAGTGTAATACTAGTCTATTCCGCATTATCGATGTCCAATCTCGAAAATACTACGACTAAGGATATTTAATGATTAAACCTTCGTGGATTGATATTGTCTCATATCATCTAAATCCGGAACTAATCATAAGGACCTTCTATCATTTATACATCTTGGTAATCTAATTACAAATGATAAAAGAGAAATTTCCTTTGTTACATAGTTAATTTGTACAACAACGCCATGATTTTTACAAATAGTGATGTTATGGGTCATAACTGTCCAACAACTAACCCACGCAAAAACCACCTCAACAGCCCTTCTCAATCCCACATCGACAACCTAAACTCCCCCTCATCAACTGCCCCTCAACTTCACACTAAAGCTCCCACAGTAGCCACATGCCTTCACGTTAAACCCCCTTAACCAGCCAACCTTCACCCAAACAAAGCCATCTAACCAGCCAACCTTAACGTCATAAACCCCCTTAACCAGCCAACCTTCACGTAAACAAAGCCCATTAACCAGCCAACCTTAATGCAAACAAAGCCCCCCTCCAAACTGCCGCACATCACCCTCGAACAGCCCATGACCTGCTCCTAAAATCTGCCTCTGAAACTGCCACAAAACTGTCCAGATTTTACCACAAACTGCACCAGAAAATACCCTTAAAACCGCTGTAAAACGGAGTGAAAATAGCAGCCCTAATCCCCTTAGAAACAACAAAAATAGTCCATTAATACAGCAAAAATATTGAATAGAAAACAGTAGCAAAACAGTGGCAAAACATGGTAAAAACAACAGCCCAAACAGCGAAACATCGAGGGAAAATGTTGAACCAGTGAACCGGAGGAGTTGCGGAGCATCAACCCTTCCGATGATCGTGTATCGTACTTCCGAGAGATGATTTAAAATGTTAGACCTGAGGGCACTTTTCTTATTTATTTTCATTTATCTTTTAATTGTTATATTTATTTTCTTCGCATGAGAGTCGCTTGTGGATGCATGTTGTGGCCTTTGAATGGATGAGAAAATGTGTCGTCTCTTGTGGTATTTAGGATGGAAACCCAGACATAAATTCTGTAGCGGAATCCGAATGGACGGTAGTGCGGTTTGTACTTGGGAAACAATTCCACGTACCACTTGAGCAAATGACACATCTTTCATTTATCTTATTATTTATTATTCGTATTTTATATTCCGTCTTTTACTTTCCGCATGTTACTTGCTTGTGTATTGATGATATATAGTGCGCATGGGCTTAGTATGTTGGTATAAAGGTTCTCTATTTGAGGGAAGAAAAGTCTAAAAGGTTACCTTTATGACAATACTTTGCCGCACCGGACGAAGTATGTTTGGTTGAATGGGAGATATGTTCAATCGAGTATACGAGGTCCTATATTGTTGTCTTTATTTTATATGCATTATAATATAATGCGCATGGGCTAGGTAGGGTGGATTAAAGGTCCTCTATTCGAGGGAAATGCCTAAAGGCTACCTTTACCACGATGTTTTGCCGCGCCGGACGAAGTATGTTTGATTGAATGTGAGATATGTTTAATCGGATATACGGAGTTCCACATTATTGTCTCATTCATTTGTATGCATTGTAATATAATGCGCATGGGCTAACTAGGGTGGATTAAAGGTCCTCTATTCGAGGGAAACGCCTTAAGGCTACCTTTACCACAATGTTTTCCGCGCCTTTTATTATGTCATTTACCATTTGCATATCATTGCTTTATTTACGCATGCATTGCATTTTAGTGCGCATGGGCTAACTAGGGTGGATTAAAGGTCCTCTATTCGAGTGAAATGCCTAAAGTCTACCTTTACCACGATGTTTGCTGCGCCGGACGAGGTGCATTTGATTGAATGTGAGATGTGTTCAATTGGACACACGAGGTCATACATTGTCTATTTGTTCAATCCATGCACGTGTTTGTGTCGTTTCAGATGCCATTTTGGTAATCTCATTCCAATGCATTTCTGAACACTACATGAACGTATGCATTCTGTCTCAATCCGTTCGAACGCTTTTATGAACGCTACTCGAATGCACATACATTTTGTTTTTATCATGCATCAAGTCTTATCCCGTTTGAACGCGTTCTCGAACGCTATACGAACGTGAACCTTCTGTTTACCATTCGAACGCATTTTCAAACGCTACACGAATGTATATACAGTGAACCGAGTCCTTTTCATCATATTTCATGCATGATTGCTTCTTGGGTGATTTCTCATACATTATGTAATTAATCATATCATTCCATTATTGACACTTTTACTGTTGTCATCTATTTGTATTCTTGTATTTATCTATTTGATGTGTTCATGAGATTGTGTTCAAGCATGATTAGGTCGTTAGTATGTTACTTGTTTCTTAAAGCATGATTAGGTCGTTAATATGTTACTTGTTTCTTAAGCATGATTTAGCCATTAGTACGTATTCCTCTATGCATGATTTGGTTATCTTCTTCGCAATAGGCGTTCAATTTACATTTATGTTTAGGTTGTTATTTATTCTTCGTGTTTGATGATTCAATATGTTCATGAGATTATTGTGTGATATTGTATGTTTGCCGTTATGATGATTTATTTTATACATGCGAACTTAGGAATAGATTATCCTTTGAAATATATGTTGCTTAGGCTTGGTTAGATTATTGCACAAATCATATCATTACAAGTGGCATAAGTAAGGGACCATTCTGAATGCAACGGTTTGAGGTCTTCCCATACGAGGGGTGAGTGCGGAATTAAGTCATTTTCCCGGTTCACACCGGGTGGCGACTCCATGTTATTTCTCCAGTTTAGTTCCCCCGTGGGCTATTCCGTACTCCTAACCAGGCCGTAAGCCTGTGACAGCGTCACCGATTTTTGTGTCCTACACTCACAAAGACTAAGCTCGGCCAGAATTGTTTCATATTCTACCTTATTATTTGTTGTTTTGAGGGAAAAAATCATGGTATAGCTTAATACCTCACCTTCATTACTTCTGAGGATCACCCCAGCTCCACATCCTTGTGTACTGACCAAACCATCAGCGAACAACTCCCATTTTACTTCCCTCACTACTATAACCTGAGGGCTGGTGAATTTTGTTACAAAATCAGTAAGTGCTTGTCTTTTGATTGACACTCTTGATAGGTAGGATATGTCATACTCACTGAGTTCTACATACCATTTCACTAGACGACCTTAGGTCTCCAGCTTATACAATATCCATCTCGACATGTGGTCCGTATACACCTCTATGGTGTGGGCTTGAAAATAAGTCGTAACATCTTCACTGTAGTAACTAAGGACAAATCTACCAGCTCGTGGGCTGGATACCAAGTATCACATCCAGCAAGGCTTTACTAATATAGTAGATTGGCCTCTGGATGAGCTTACAATATATTAAAAAATAGCCAATTACAATAATAGAATCTCACCCGAAAATAGATTAGTCAGTAGTGGAGGTTAGACTGGTACTTTTTAAGTTGTTGGAATGCGTCCTTACACTCACTTGTCCTGCAGACTTCTTTATTCGCCTTCTTAATTAGCTAAAAGAAGACAAGGCATTTGTCGGTGCCTTTAGAGATGAACTGGTTGAGTGTTGCCTCCTGACCTGTTAAACCATGCACTTCATTCACTGTAGTCAGAGGTTTTAGATCCAACATTGCCTGATTTTCTGTGGGTTTACCTCGATGCCTCGTGCACTAGCCATGTACCCTAATAGTTTTCCAAAGATACCCCGAAGGTGGCATTTATCCAGATTTAACATCATATTATGATTTCTCATAAGCTTGAACATCCCTCTGAAGTAGTCCAGATGGTCATCGGGTTAGGCAGTCATCGTGATCATGTCATCAACATAGACCTGTATTGTATTGCCAATGAGCGGTCTCAAGACTTGTTCACTAACCTCTGATAAGTGCCCCCATTATTCTTCAGTCCAAAGGCTATCACTTTGTAATAATACAACCCTGATCGTTGATGAAAGATGTCTTATCCTGACTCTCAGGATGCATTCTAACCTTATTGTACCTTGAAAATGCGTCCATAAAGCTGGGTAACCCATGACATGTTGCCGAGTCCACTAACTAATCTACTTTAGGAGTGGAAATCTGTCATTCAGGTAGGCCTTGTTCAAATCAATGAAATCCACACACATTCACCACTTCCCATTAGCCTTTTTCACCAAACCCGATCGATACCCAATCTGGGGATTTAACTTCCAGATAAACCCGGACTTCATTATTTTTCAACCTCTTCCTAGTCTCATTGTATCTCTCTTGGTTGAAAATCCTCATTTTCTGCTTTAACATTTATGGGCTTGATTTATATCGTCAGACGATGACTGATGATCATGGTGTCAATTTTGGGCACGTCCTTGTGATCCCACTATAAGATATCTGCATAACCCTTAAAAACATCCAGCAGTTGCCTCCTCAAGTTTTGCTCCAGCCCAACCCCAATCTTTAATATTTTCTCGTGATTATAGAGCTCCACTAGATCCAACTCTTCTCATGTTCCTAACTGGGTAGGTTCATCAGTTGGGGATTGGTCGACTCTGCTTCTACTTCATCATATTCTATTTCGTTCTTTTGAAATGGTAGAAAAGCAACTTTTGGACACCTTATGGCTTCAACAAACAACCCCAACCCCATCTCGGGTCGAAAACTTCAATTTCAGGTAATAACTTGACATAGCTGCCCCTGACTTTATCATAAATGATCATCCCAAAAGTATCTAATAGCTGCTTAAGCAATCCGCTAATGTGAAATCCACTATAATGATCCGAGTATGGGGTTGTCCCGATAGTTATTGTCAATTGTACCTAGCCTAATGGGACAATTGTTGCTCACCCAAACCAATACAATGATGTTGCATCCCGGAATAAGGTAGTGAATGTTGGACAAAATGACCCATAGCGTCACTATTTGCACAGATCATTGGTGTTGTTGTAGCAAATTAACTATGTAATAAGGAAATTGCACTCTCATCATTTGTGATTAGATCACCATAGATATATAAATGAAGAGAGGTCCCTATGATTAGTACCTGGACTGAGAATGATATGAGACAGTATCAGTCCCCGAAGGTTTTAATCATTAAATATCCCTAGCCGTAGTATTATCGAGACTGGACATCGATAATGCGGAATAGGCTAGTATTGCACTTGTGCGCGTTTGTGAGGGCACAACGGCATAGTTCTCATATATATAAGTATTGGATACTTATGCAAGTGCGATAGGAGGTCGTGTTTCACCGATGGTACGGGAAACAGCTTCGCTCTGGATAGACCCTCGGAATCCCATTGGTATTATGACTATGTGTCTATGGGAGGCCGAAATCGAGGTAGGTGTGTATAGTCTTAACATGAGACTTGCATCGCTAATACTTACGATAATCGATAAACTTTGGTCTTGGTGGTAGGGGGCTTTAACCGGTTCTGTGTACACCATTTCTGGGTTTATCAGAGAGTCGTAGTGTTTGGGTGTGATGTCAAGATGGAAGTGTCACTTCAGTCATTTGGAGATGATGTCACGCAGGATACGGTACTAGTGCTCTTGAGTGTTGCGCAACCAATCGGGATATTGTGACCAGGTCATGTATATCCGATTATAGAGACTATGTTACCAGACATCCGACATGTGTTTCGGACGGGGCAGACACTTATCCAGCCCCAGCCCTAGCACGTGATTATCCGATACTGGGCCAATATACACAATACTACGGTATACTACGCTTGATACAGATCTATATATTCCTATAAGAATATTTCTGGAGAATTGGGTAGGCATGGCGCTTTGCTAGAAGCCAACCTTGTCTTGTAAATCGATATAAACGTAGTACGAGGTACTTACGTGTTCGGATAGTCCGACGATCGTATTTACTGCCAACATATCCGGAGATCTCATGGGTCGCTTCCTGAAGATTCACCGATGACGTATGACTCGCACTTTGATTAATCTGGGATTAATTAGATGAGAGAGAAAATTAATCTGGGATTAATTACGGAGATATTTTATCTGGGAAAAAATATAATTAAAGAGAGAGAACGATTAATTTGGAATTAATCGATAAAATTAATATATTCGATATATTAATCGAATTGGATTTCGACGCGGAATTAAAATTAGATTTTAATTCGGGCGAACGAATTAATTTAGAATTAATTCGTTAGCGACGTGAATAATGAATTCGCTAGGCGTAATCATTTAATTACGACGCGACGGAAAATTCGTTAATTTGGAATTAGCGAACCCGAACCCGAGAGTGATTGCGAGCGCGTTCGTATTTCGAATTCGAACGCGGCACGCAAGTCACATCAGCATCAAATCGCTAGTCGCATCGATTGTCAAATTACTTATCACTTTGAGTGATGTGATATGACATGTTGTCACTTTATTAAAGTGACATGATGTGAATATAGAAAGGTGATTGTTTGAAAGTTGATGGGACTTGTATATATATATTTTATTCATTTACTTGGTAAATGGAATAAAGATATATGTATATAAAAATCATTCTCTCTCTCTTGGACCTATCATTGTTCACGTTTTTGGCTATTCTTTTTGCCATTCACGTGACTCACTTACTTTGGTCATTATTGTTCACGTTTTTTGGCTATTCTTTGGACATTCACGTGACACTCTCCTTTTGCTTTTGGTCTTCACGGTTTTAGAAACAAAGGAGCCAAAAAACTCTTCATCTTTCTCTTCTTCCTTACACACGGCTTTGAGCCAAAGTTGTTCTTCTCCATTTTTGGTCACTGCCGACGCAAAAGAGAAGCAATTGGGAGATGTTTTGTTGCAAAACAGAAGTGCTAGCACACCTTGAGTTGTATATAGGTGACAGGGAAACGAAATCTTTGAGCATGGAAGCTTGAAGCTTTGAGCTTCAATGGTGGTCTCACATGGCCGAACATGGAGGAAGCCAAGATGATCAAAACCGCACAGCCCCACTGTCAAGGAAGCTACTGCCATGACTTGGAGGGTGCCAAAATCGCACCTTGTTCTTCAAACATCAAAAACCGAATTCAATGTGAGTTGATTCCGCCACCTCCTTTGATGTGTTCATAACTCGTTTTTTATGCATTGTTTGTGATCTTGTGGACTTGATTAAACTCCAACATTGGTATCAGAGCCATTGATGCATGAAAACCGAAATTAGGGTTCTTGAGTAATTTGGGGCTTTTTGATTTTGGCTTGATTCTGACAAATTGATTGTGTAAGAATGCTTATATATGATCTAATTTGAGATATATGTAATCAATTTGACAAAAAAAAATCATTGGATTGATTTTCCCCAATTTGCAAATTTTGGTAGAAACTTTAATTTGGGTAAACTCGATTTAGGCATGATTTGGTTGAATTGTTTGATGCATTATGCTTGAATGAGGTTGAATTGAAGTTGTGCATGATCAATTTCAAGAAAATTGGATTAGATCAATTTTCCCCAATTCTTAGATTGAACATGAAACTTTAATTGGGTAAAATGTGTTTTAATTTAAAGCTGTTTTAATTGCATTGGATGTTTAAGTATGCTTAGAACATGTTTAATTGAGATTGTGTGTGGTCAATTTCATGAAATTGGATTGGATTCATTTTTCCCCAAATTGGAGGCTTGGCCGAAATTGGAAGAACCTAATGTCTTGGTAATTTTGTTTTGTTTGATCATTGGATGACTTAAAACAATTGGTTAATGTTGTTTTGAAGTTCAATTGGATTGAATTTTGATTTGGAACATTTCCCTTTTAAAGTGGCTTGGCCGATTTTAAAGAACATTGAATTCTTTGTGATTTTGTTGTTTTAATTCATTGGATGAATTGAATTGATTTGGGAAATTATGATTGTGGACTCCATTGGATTGAAACCGAATCGAATCGTTGAAAAATCCCTAATTGCGAGACTGATAGCATGTTAATTGGGTTTGATTTTAATTGAATTGTGTTGGACACTATTTGGTGTTAAAGTGCATGATTAATTAGGCTAATTGATATTTTTAGAAATGTTAATTGGGTAATTGATTGTGTATACACTTAGGTAATTAATTGTGAAATTTGGAATTTTATAAGTTAATTAATTTGGGCTTGATTTTGGAACCTTGGGCTTGTTCGGTTGTAATTGGGCTTTGGGCTTTGTTGTAACAAAGTTGGGTTTAGGCAAAATTGGTTGGATCCAATTAGGCCAAAACCGAATCCAAAGGTCCAATTATGACTTAATGGACCCTTGATTATTTAATTGGGCCTAATGGGCCAAAATAATTAAAGGCTTATGGGGTAACTCCCGGATTGGCTTT
>SKCR01011316.1:0-13189 GCA_019454045.1 Zanthoxylum bungeanum | reverse complement strand
CTCTAAAAAAAATGGGTCTCAAATTTGGTTTGAAGATTCCATGAAGAAAAGAAGGAAAATTAAGAAAAAAGGCTTAGAAAAACAAGGATTAAAGGTAATTCTTCAACTCCTTAAGCTTGAAAATTTAGTTTCTTATTTCTTGATGATTTAGAAAGGTTCTAGGGTTCCTTCAATTCTGAAAAAATAGGGCTTTTGGTTGTGTTGGATGAATTGGAAGCTTGTGTGCATATGTGAAATGTATTTAGATGAAATTATTGTAATTGTTGTCCAAATTGATCATTTGATGATGAGTTTCCATTCTAGAGTGTTATGACCACTCTTGTAATGCCTAGAATTATTCTTGGGTTGCTCATGTGTGGTGACTTTGGTTGGTGTTGAGATTAATTTGATTAATGTTGAAAAATTAGATTTAAAGCATGAAATTTGGTAATTTCGGTTTCTGAATCAGATCTGAGTAAACTGGAAATTCTGTGATGAATTTGATGTCATATGAATGTATTGGATGTGTTTTGGGAGTTGGAACATTTTCCGGAAAATGTTTCGGAGTTGAGATAAGTGAAAACGGCCAAAAACGGCGTTACCGGGTGACTTTTGAGCCAACCGGGTGACGGCTGTCCAAACAGTGAGTTCGTCACTGTTCAGGCAGCCCATGAACTGCCCTAACACTATTGGGGCTGACCTGGTAAGTCTCCATAAGTGTCGGATGGTCGGTTCGGTTAAAAATGCGTTTTGCGTCATTTTACGGAAAAATATTTTTCGTAAAAGTTTCGCGACGTTTCCTTTATATTTATGTCGCTATTTGATATCGAATAAATAGTTTTAGGTATAATATGAATAAATTATTCATATTAGATATTAAATAATTTATTCGGTAATTTGAAAAATTTTTAAATTACGATTTCGCCCGAACTACGCTTCTGCTGCGCCCTTCGCCCAAAACCCCAACAAAAATGGTATCGGAGCAGGTCTGATGCTTCATCCATTACATTATTCATCCTTGATATTTGATATTTAATCCAATTTTAATGTTCACACATGCATATAATCTATATATGTTTCTTGACTTTTTGTATCTACGCTAACGGAAATGTAACAGAAATTTAATGATTAAATTGAGTTATGTTTTCTATAGGTAGAATTGAATTGTTTAGAAAATGATTTAGATTAAAATTTTGCATTTGATGTAGAGTATAACTTCCTGAGGAAAATCCCCGCTTAGAAATAAGGATGTAAAGTGACTTGTATTGGATATATGTTTCTTGGTCAATCTTGTCAGTACGGTTTATGGGTATCTTTCTATAACTGCATACGAGATCGTGCCAAAGCTGTGAGGGTGTAGGTTATGAGAATTTATCCTTGCCGGTTGTATATTGATACTAGACAAATTCAAGTGAAAGTGGAAATCATGAACATGCCAAAGCTGTCAGGACTACATCGGTAGCTTGAGTTTGTCATTGACAAGTGAAGCCTTGATACGCCTCCTTGTGAACGTGCCAAAGCTGTCATAATGAGAAACAGTCAGGACCAAAACCAGGAGTCACTGGTGAGTGATTGACAATGTGATGTCTACCTAATGAATATACGTAGGCGAGAACGTGCCAAAGCTGTGAGTCGAAATATATTCATGGGATCATACTCGATTTAATTATCGAATTCCCATTGTCCGTTGGGGATTACGGTATTACGAAAAGTAGTGGGAAACACTGCTGGGTTAAAAATCCATAACTAAGGCAGTGCGTAATTTTAGGGAAAATTCTGCTTCGTTTTCCTTTTATTCTATATTGTTTATAGAATTATACTTCTAATCCATTGCATGCTTATTACTTGAATAGGTTTTCTGACTTTACTTATGGTTGCGTAATTCTAGAATAAGTTCTAGAATCACAGTAGACTTAGATATTGTTAGATTAGTTCAAACCATCGGGAACTGTTGTTCCGATTTTCTTAAAAATCAAGATGGTTAGTGACTTAGTTACTAAGTCACGATTAGGTAATCTAAATAGATATCTTTTAAGGATATAATAGTCTTGAAAGAATAGTTTCTTATGCAGTAAGAATTGACACGAATCAATTCATGTCTCGAGATTCTTGACTGGCATTAAGAAAACCTCTTTAGTATTTGTTATGACATTTCTTGGCTTTTAGTGATTTTTAGAAGTCATGTGTCTGACACAGTTTGCTAATCAATCATTTGCAATTGTTTTGAATAATTGAACGCAAATTATGAAGCTAAAGAAAGGAGATATGTATAGTTGTGTATAGAGAATATTGATTCTCACAATACGACAACTATAGTTATTGGATACCAGATCTCCCGTCTAGTTATTTAAAATTATGTTTAATAACTGTTTTGATATTTGATATCAGAACTTGCGACTATTGGATAGTTACTTATTCTTTATAAACAGTTGTTACATATTTTAATATGACTTGTAGTGTCATTAATGAAAAGATAAACATTAAGAAACTGTTCGGTTAAATAAATAACTTAGAACTGTGCTTTATGAGTTTTTATCACATAAGCATTAGATGTTTGTTCCATATGGTAAAGGATGGTCTGATACGAGTTCACACCATATATTCTTATCCATTTAATGAATATTTTATTCAGGATGTGATTAAATCTAATTTAACCAATGATCGTCATTGGATCATAAGATTTATTAGACTAATACATTGGATGTATGTAGTTTAATGAATTGGAAATTGCCTTAGATAGTTTTCTTTACTTCGTAACTTAGTTAATGATTTGTCATGACTCAGTTACATGTTTCCAATACAGAACATATTGAATGTCTTGAATTGTTCGAGAATTTTCAATATGTTTCTGACGAAACGCGAATAGAATATTTTGAATGGTTCAAAGATATTCTATTTGTAGTATTGAAAACTATATCTTTGAAATTCATTGTGAGTCTTTGAATTGTTCGAAGATGTTTGATATGATCAAACACATGAATTTAAGGCAATTAGTTCTAAAGTTATTTAATGAATATGATTCTTACACGATATTAAACTTCTATGATTCCATCTTGATGGAATTGGTAAGTGGGAGTAATTGGATCTTATATAATTTGATTCGTTGATATTGAGTGTTACCGAATTATTCTCAATACTCTTGGGGTTATGCTCTAGTAACACTAATTCATCTATTTAATTATTGTTCCATTAGTTTCTACAGTTACGTATATGATATGTATAAGTAGAAAATTCGAGTCTTGAAAACTTTGAGATTTGAAAACTTTTTTTGTATAATTGTTATATAATTGAAAGTACTTGCGTCTTGGAGGTACAAGTAAAAGTTTATCATTTATTCTATTTAATATAATATTGTATTCTATTTGATAGAATATCTTTTCTATAATCCCGTGTAATAAAATTATTTTATTACTTGGTATGTTAACATCAAATGTTGACGATTGTATAAAAGACTTGACTTATTGAAGTCAAATGTGAGAATGATAAACTGTAATGGAACTACGTAATTAATAAGATGAAAAAACCCAATGATTTCTTATGTATAAGTCCAATAGGATGTCAGAATCATTTACAAAGTATTTGATACTTAATGATTCTGTTGTTTTCTTATCGAAGAAAATTATCCTAAAACTTATAGTGGGAGCGATATTTGATATAGATTTTGGAAATTAACATTGAACCATAGATCTAAAATTGTTCGTAGCTTACTACGATCAAGTTTTGAACTTGATTAAGCTTTCGTTATGAATTGTTCATAAAATGTGCAAATTGTTTGCGCAGCAAAAGCTAAGTGAGCTTGATAAAGACTTGACCTTTATAGTATGACAGTGAGAAAAGTTATACTCAGTGATCTATTATAGATTCTGAGAAAACTTGTCTCAAGTCGCACTAATTGAACAGTTAAAGATCTATTGGTTAATGTTGATATTAAACTATGTATTTTGGCTAAAGAATGCAAAGTGGCGTTCCTGAATGTTTTCTTCGAATGAGAGATTCGTCGTGATTTCTTTGTTTGAAGAATTCATTCTAGAATGGCACTGGAGTTTGTATTCTGCTAAGATCACAATTTGATATACTAGCTTATAGAGCCTATTGTAGACTCAGGTAAGCCTTCCGGAAATTCCTGTTCTCTAAATTTTTGATACAGTCAGATTGTCTGATTTTATCAAAATATAGAGAATATATTTTTGATAGTAGGTCAGTGGGAGCGTACAAATTTTTCTTTCTGGTGTCATATATCCTAACGACATTATCATTATTAATGTAATAATGAAATGTTTGTGAGGTAAAAGGTTTACCTAAGTCTTCTTTTCTCCGTGAAAGCAGTGGGAGTAGTCTCTGATATATTTGATATAAAGTTTTGTATATGATATAAAATAAGAGACTTGTGACATATTCCCATTAGTCGCGTATTAGATCTGATCTAATAAAGGACATAGTAAGACTATCTGTATGACAATTAGTATAACTATTTGATAGTTAACGTGTCTTTTATATATATAGTGTTCATCTTTCGTAAAGGATGATTCCTTTGTCGAAAGATAGATTGATTGGAATGTCTAGTCAATCTTATGCATCATAGGATGATGGCATAATGAATACTATATTATGTGCGATTAAATATATCAATTTAATCGTAATTGTTACAAGTTATTTTGATATACTGCAGACCATATGATGGGTCTTGAAATAGATTCTTCGTGATCTTTGAGATATTAAAAACGAGTTTTTTATTCATGGAGAATTTAGTCTGCAACCATAAAGTTAGATTAATTTTGATCCTAATTATGACATTAGATGGTCTATGTCATATAAAGTCAGAAAAGATGCAGTGGGAGTGTCACTATTGATTCTACTGAATTAGTGGGATCAGTTGCAACTTATGAAGTATTGACTTATGAAGTTGCATAGTGACCTTATAGATTAGAAGTTTTCATATTAGTATAGTGCTTGTGATTGTCTCATAGTATTTGGATTTGATCTCTAAATACATAGACAACTTAGTAGCTATAGCACAATACTGATATAGCATCTGAGTCATATTGATGTGGAATTTGGATTCTACAAAATATGAATGTTGTTGGCTAAGGAAAACGGTTGGGTTTGTTGGACAGACTCGATTTGTTAAGCGGGCTTACTTGTTGTTGCCTACTTTTTGAGTGCAATGTGAGCTCTCAAGGGCCATGAGTATGCGATACACATTAAGATATGTATAGGATATCGTGGATTGGCACTAGAGCAAGTGGGAGAAATTTTTAGGGTTGGTGCTCAGAGTACCAATCTGGATCATATTTATGTCTGATTCATGAATACGAGCAATTCTATTTTCCAAAATATTACTAATTTAATGGTAGCACCCTTGTCTTTTATACAGTTATTCGATCTAATTACGATTAGATATCTAATTATGGTTAGATCGAAACTAAATCTGGTATAGTGATACGTGTTTATTAGACAAAGACCCTAGGATTTACAATATAGTGCGCAGTTACAACGTAGTTTATAATTGACATTGGGAAGCACACTATAAGATGTATATCCTTAAAAAAAATTGTTGGTCAAGATTTACTAACACGGGTCGGTTAGTAAAATCCACTGAGACCAGTACATGTCATATATCGTGACTTGGTCTGATGGTTTATCCTAGTGAACAATGAGTCTCGGGAGACTCGTATAGACGTGTAGGTGTTTATTTGGTAAACACTGAACGACTCACTGAAGATTTCCTAATAGATGGTACACCAACGTCAATAGGAATCTTCTGGAGTTGAGCAAGCATAGTGGGCCTTTGAATTGAGATACCACAGTGGGATATATGAGTTATCCTCCACACTTTGATGGCAGTCACGTCACCGATTTATTCATGATCAGACCTCCGCCTGTCCGTTGGGTGTGGATTGATGCTCATGATATCAAGTGCGTATCAAGATAGGATCTGTAAGTCCTGTGTACAGGGCATAGGCATCCACACATGTTTGCGATCTAGTAAATCATGGACGAGGTATAACTTCATAAATCAGTTCCGGATGTTATTTAGAGATCGTAAATTGAAAGTCGACTATATTATACCGAACGGGTTTGACGTTTTTATCTATACCCCAGGTATAATATGGATAGCCAGTGACGGAGGGATTATACGTATGCAATGACCTCGACTTGCATAGTTTAGCGAGATTATCCGTGGTCGTCATAATTCATGAATAGGTGAATTATGGACACTAAATTGGATTTTGTGACAGATAAACCTAAACTTAGAGAGTCCCACAATATGAAGTGTACTCGTTGAGTACTTGGGCAAGGCGATATGAATAATACGGATTATTCATAATACTTCATCAGATTAAATGAGTTAATTCGGATCGTTTAATCGGTTAAACGATAACACATGCATTAGGGGATTTTGGCCAATCGTAATTATTGTGTATTTATATTTGTTACATAATACGATTAGATAGACATTAATTATTCGTCAAATGAGATTTTGACACATGTCATAAATATATGTATTTGTTATTTATTGTAAATAAAAATACATATATAATAATAATTATATTAATTGATTATTTGGATATTTAATTGTTAAATATTTGAATAATTAATTAATTAAACTTTTTCCATAAATGTTATGAAATTTGTTTAATTATTATTGGAACACATGACATGATTTAATTAAGCTTAAGTATCCAAATTTGATTTGTCCAAGTTTAAGCTTATCTTTTTTCATTTTAATTTAATGAAATTAAAAGGCCAAAATGACAATATTACCCCCATTGAAGTCGATCTTCTTCTTTTTGTTTTGAAAATTTGTTTTCTCTCTCTTAACATCATCAATGGCCGAAACTCTCTCAAAAAAAATGGGTCTCAAATTTTGTTTGAAGATTCCATGAAGAAAAAAAGGAAAATCAAGAAAAAAATGCTTAGAAAAATAAGGATTAAAGGTAATTCTTCAACTCCTTAAGCTTGGAAATTTAGTTTCTTGTTTCTTGATGATTTAGAAATGTTCTAGGGTTCCTTCAATTCTGAAAAATTGGGGCTTTTGGTTGTGGTGGATGAATTGGAAGCTTGTGTGCATGTGTGAAGTGTATTTGGATGAAATTATTGTAATTGTTGTCCAAATTGATCATTTGATGATGAGTTGCCATTCTAGAGTGTTATGAACACTCTTGTAATGCCTAGAATTGTTCTTGGGTGGTTCATGTGTGGTGAATTTGGTTGGTGTTGAGATTAATTTGATTAATGTTGAAAAATTGGATTTAAAACATGAAATTTGGTAATTTCGGTTTCTAGATCAGATCTAAGTAAACTGGAAATTCTGTGATGAATTTGATATCATATGAATGTCTTGGATGTGTTTTTTGAGTTGGAACAATTTCCGGAAAGTGTTTCAGAGTTGAAATAAGCGAAAATGGCCAAAAACGACGTTACCGGGTGACTTTTGAGCCAACCGGGTGACGGCTGTCCAAACAGTGAGTTCGTCACTGTTCGGGCAGCCCATGAAATGCCCTAACACTATTGGGGCAAACCTGGGCAGTCCCCATAAGTGTCAGGTGGTCGGTTCAATCAAAAATACGTTTTGCGTCATTTTGTGGAAAAACGTTTTTCGTAAAAGTTTCCCGACGTTTCCATTATATTTATGTCGCTATTTGATATCTAATAAATAGGTTTAGGTGAAATATGAATAAATTATTCATATTAGATATTGAATAATTTATTCGGTAATTTGAAAAAGTTTTAAATTACGATTTCGCCCGAACCGCGCTTCCGCTGCTCCCTTTGCCCAAAACCCCAACAAGTGGTGGTTATAGTTCCCTCACAAATGGGACATGGTCTTGACCCTGCCTTTGTAAACCTTGGGACAAAGCTACCTCATGTTGTATCACGTTTGGCCCTATGTGTGGGCCAAAACTAACGGGATTTGTCCCTCTTCGGGACATTGTTGGGGTAGCAATCCCTTGTGGAGGAGGAACATTGCTTGGTCCAGCCTCCATTCGAGTCCCCCAATCTTGGTCAGGATTACTTCTCATATCTAACGCAGGAGGAGGTGTGATCCCAGATGGGATTGCCCTCCCGTTTGCGTATTTAGCCATTAGCTCATTTAGTGAACTCATGTGTTTGGCCATGTTTTCATAATGAGAATTGCTAGTCGAAATGAACTTATCTATAACATGAGTATTTTGAAGTCTAACCTGTTCGAAACGTCCTGGGTGAATTCTCCAAACAAGGCACGCATCACGTTAGGATTGAACTCTTTCATAGTGTCATAACGACTTGTTTCTACTAAACCCTCAAAATGGCCCACTACAGTCAAAACGTGAGTTTGGTTGGTTTGCTTCAATCCCCCTTCCTCTGTACTTGAACCAGTCTGAACATTCTTTTTCGAAGGCATCTTCACTTCTTGCACCAATTTCTCCCACTGTGGTCACCAAAAATTGTTCGCGTAATTTTTTGCTAGTACACGTGTAAGGTTCCAAACCTCTTGAGACACAGTCCCAAAAATGGGTGATTGATTCCAAGAAAATGCCTCCTAGGGGCACAAGCACACATATTACAGCACTAAAGATTACAAATCTAATAAATACGTTATATTCAAACTACTTGCTCATTTTTGAGTCTTTTTTCTTCTTCTTTTTTTTTGCTCCTTGTTACGCCTGAGCCTTTTATAGTGTACGGTCCCGCTAATCGCTCAAGCGGTTTCGCTGTCTTCAGCCCATTAAACCCCCACGTTTCCTACTTGCATGTAACTGCTAGATCATATGTGCAACCGTTGGGCCGTGCGTGAAACTATTGGGTTATGCTTTGATAACCTGCCAGATCGTGGAGATTACTGCCAGACTGTGCAATAACCGCTAAGTGAGCCTTCTTGTAACTGGCCAACTGCAAGGTACCTTCACATATTCGTTCTTCTTTCATCGTTCTTCACTTGTTGGAAGATTCTTTCTTCGTTCTTTACAATTATTTACCCACTGGTGGAATCGTCCTGAATAGAATCGTTCTAGGTCAGTTCCTTCTTCATTCTTCGTCCAGAATGGCGCCACGCCTTTTCGTCATTTAATATTTATCTTCCTATTAACAAAAATATTTGTAATTTCAAAAATTATAATTTTCACCTCTGATCGTTTTGGTTATTTACAATAAATCCCTAAAACTTTAAGAATTTTATAAATTGGTCATGCAGAATCTGCCAACCTGAATTTTCAGGTTCTGTCCATCTGATTGTTTAGTGTAGTAGATGACCCTTTCGAATTCCGATTGAGTTGAAATTTTAAGGAGTTGTTAGTCAATATGTCTAGTGTCTCCACAAAAATATTCAGCCCAAAATAAATATTTTATCAATATTAAATAATAGCCTAACCGAACATCGCTCATTAGGATCCCATATACATGCTTTAACTTATTTTCATCAAAACGACATAACCTCAAAGCTACTGATACCACTGTTAGGTTTTGGAGTTAGCGCAAAAGCATCCATATGACTGAAATTTAATTTTTTTTTCTTCCAAAACCACTTTAAAGATCATGGTTATGTTATTGTTGATTTAAACAATATATTATTAAATTAATCTCTATTGAATTTTAACATGCATGCAATAAATTTTATTTATCAACATAAATAATATTTACTAATAGTAAAACATACATTGATGAGTTTGTTATTTTTCTTGAGCCTTTTGAGCATCCTCCTTGATTTTTCCCTCGTAGTAGTGCATCAAACGTTGCACTTCTAGTTGACACATTAACACTCCTCTATGAACAAATTGCTCCCACATTTGAGAACAAAGAAAAATCTTTTTTCTTTTCTAGGATATTGAAGTCTTTTGGAATAAAATCTTCAATTGCATATGTATATATATATATATAATATATATTCACTTGAAGACTTTTGTTGGCTTATATATGTATTTATATATTCTTGCTAACAACAACGAACAATTACTTGCTAACATCCATAACTGGTTTTAGGACATACATTCTAATAATTTGTTGGATTAAAATTTAAATAGATTAGTATTTTAACAATCCATAATTTTTTTTAATCTCTCTTTTGATTGTTAGGATCTCTGATCATTTTTTAGCCTTTTTTTTACGGGATTATTTTTTAACGTTAAGACTGCCTCAACAACAAGTAATTACTTTTAAAACAGATTTAAATTGATTAATTGTTCAAATTAATGCCCAATTAAAAAAGTTAAGCGAACAATAAGAGGTGGAAATATATAACTCCATAAAAATGAAGAGAGAGAACCGATTATTAGAAAAATGATAGAGTTTAATAAATTAAAGATCAAGGCATAGCATAATAAGAAGCAGAATGATGAGAGCACAAAATGAATTTGAAATGAAGCTCAGATTTTTCATTGATAGAGAACACTTTTATAGACTGTGCTCAGAGTATTAGACGTGAATAACAAATTCTTAGAATTACAACTGTATCAGCCAATCACAGTCTCTTTTGATTTTACAGCTAATCATTAGGTGAGCAGGGCATTTTAGTGAGTGAGAAGAATAGCAGAATCTGTTACACAGTTTTGCCAGGTCACTATTTCCATGTCATTGTTTTCTTCACGTGTGAGCATGCTCCAGTTGTCAATGTGGCTTGTTGACTGTGTAGTCACATGCTCAACAGATGCTACAGCAACATAATTCATTTGCTTTCTCTGCTCTTCTTCATCCTCAAGGTCACCAATCTTATTCTCAACACCCCCTCTCAAACTTAAGGTTCTAGGCATCACCTTAAGTTTGCTTCTGAAATAGCTGAACTTTGAATAGGGCAATGGTTTGGTTAAGACATCTGCAATTTGATCATCACTGGGAATATACACTATCTCAACTTCTCCATTACTGACTTTGTCTCTGATGAAGTGGAGATCAATCTCAATGTGTTTCGTTTTTGAATGATGTACGGGATTGGTTGCAATTGCTGCTGCACTTGTACTATCACTCAGAATGAGTGGAGTTCCTGTCAGGTCTATCTTGAGTTCACTCATAAGTGAACATGTCCAAGAGATCTTTGCACATGCTAGGGCGATGGCCCTGTACTCTGATTCTGCGCTTGATCTAGCAACCACACTTTGTTTCCTTGAACTCCAACTGATAAGATTTCCTCCCAGATACATACAAAATCCACTGGTTGACCTTCTGTCATCAGGATCACATCCTCAGTCTGCATCAGTGTAAATCACAAGCTCAAGATCTTCATTTCTTTTAAAGGTAAGGCCAAAATCAATTGTCTCCTTTAGGTACCTCAGTATCCTCTTTAAAGCAATACAATGTGGCACTAAAGGCTTCGTCATGAACTGACTCAGTTTGTTTACTGAATAGGAAATTTCAGGCCTGGTCAACACAGCATATTGTAGACTTCCTATTATGCTTCTGTACAGCCTTGCATCATTGAACAACTCTCCTTCGTATTTGGAAAGTTTATCTGTGGTGCTAAAAGGGGTATCAACGCCTCTACAATCTCTAAGTTTCATTTTGTCCAGCAACTCTGTAATGTACTTTCTCTGAGACAGCATTAGTTTTTCACTTGTTCTTGTGACTTCTATGCCAAGGAAGAAGTTAAGTTCTCCAAGATCTTTGAGGGCAAACTTTTCATTTAGCTGTCTGATTAGAGTCTCAATTTTAGTTGTATCATCTCCAGTGATTATAATGTCATCAACGTAGATTAACAGCAATGTCCTCATGCTTCCTTCAGTCTTAATGAAGAGTGATGAATCTGACCTTGTGCAGTGGAATCCCCAATTGTTTAGAGCATTTTTCAGTTTCTCAAACCAGGCTCTTGGAGCTTGCCTTAGGCCATATAGTGCCTTCTTTAGCTTACATACATGGTTTGGTTTGCTTTTGTCTTTGAAACCCTCTGGCTGTGGCATGTGGATTGTCTCAGTCAATTCTCCATTCAAGAATGCATTGTTTATATCAACTTGTCTCAGAGTCCATCCGAATCTTACAGCTAAACTCATCACTATTCTGATTGAGCTTGCCTTTACAACTGGACTAAAGGTCTCTTGAAATCAATTCCTTCAGTTTGAAGGAATCCTTTGGCCACCAGCCTTGCCTTGTATTTGTTTATTGTGCCATCAGAGTTTTGTTTAACTCTGAATACCCATTTGTATCCAATCAATCTCATGTTTTGATCATAAGGTACCAAATTCCAGGTTTCATTTCTGGACAATGCATCTAACTCTTCTATCATTGCTACCTTCCACTTGTGATCATTCAATGCTTCAGCAACGCAAGAGGGAGTATCAGGTTCTGTTGGTTTTGAAATGGTGAATAGTTTAGGTTTGAAGATTCCGGCCTTTCCTCTGGTCAGCATGGGGTGAGTGTTTGTAGAATTTTGAACTGGAATTTGATGGCAATTGTTGAGATGGTTTTGTGAGGTTTGATTTGTGTTAGGGCTCAGATCTTGTATTCCAGGCTCTTGTGTTGATACTGACTGACCAGTACTACTTTGATCAACTTGTGGATCAGAAATATGTGCAATGTTCTCATGAGAGGCTTCTGCAGCTTCAGGAATGATATTGTGTTCATCCACTGTGCTTGTTTGCTCACCTGGGTTATTTAAATTTATTATGAGGAACTTTTCATGAAGGACTGGTATCTCTTGTTCACATCCTAAGTGAAGACTTGTGAAGTTTGGATCATTTTCAAAAGGGAATGAGAATTCATTGAATTTTACATGGGCTGCTATATAGACTCTTCCAGTGTGGTGTAGATGTTGGTTTCTATTATATGTCCCAAGGAAAGATTAAGCATATGAAATACAACAATGAATATATACATTAAAGATGAAGTATGGCGGAATCATACTTACAAAGCTTTTTTGATGAGAAGTGATGAAGAAAATCTTTGAATCTCCAAGCTTCAAGTTTCGGCCAAGGGAGGAAGAAGAGTTGAAGCTCCAAGCTTTGTGTATTCCAAGCTCTTTGATGGTTTCCCTATCACCTCCTTGATCCTTCAATGTGCTAGCAAATGGAGAAAAGAAAATCAAATCTTCTTTGCCCTAATGGAAGTCACGGCATTATGAGAGAGAGAGGAGAGTTGTCTTGATCTTTGTTACAAAAATCAATTTATATTTATGCCATAATATTTATTAAATTAATAATAAACTTATGACACAAATCATGCAATGGCTTAGAGTGTCAAAACACTCAAACTCCATGCAAAACCATTGAGTGTATTGTACACTATCACCATGCAATGTATTAACAAT
>SKCR01011315.1:0-13241 GCA_019454045.1 Zanthoxylum bungeanum | reverse complement strand
GACCAGAGTCTACCGATTATCGCAAGTATTAGCGATGCAAGTCTCAGGTTAAGACTATACACACCTACCTCGATTTCGGCCTCCCATAGACACATAGTCATAATACCAATGGGATTCCGAGGGGGTCTATCCAGAGCGAAGCTGTTTCCCGTACCATCGGTGAAACACGAGCTCCTATCGCACTTGCATAAGTATCCAATACTTATATATATGAGAACTATGCTGTTGTGCCCTCACAACGCGGCACAAGTGCAATACTAGCCTATTCCGCATTATCGATGTCCACTCTCGATAATACTTCGGCTAGGGATATTTAATGATTAATCCTTCGGGGATTGATACTGTCTCATATCATCTCAATCCAGGAACTAATCATATGGACCTCTCTTCATTTATACATCTATGGTGATCTAATCACAAATGATGAGAGTGCAATTTCCTTGTCACATAGTTAATTTGTACAACAACACCGTGATCTGTACAAATAGTGACGGTATGGGTCATATTATCCAACACTAAACACATAATAAAGCGCATATGTAAAATAATAATGATATGCGGATGGATATTTTACATTGATCCTAGATCAAATCTCTCTCTTTCTCTCTCCAACTAGCACATGTATTTACTTCTACCCGTTACACTACACTTCTAAAGAAACCTCATTTACATTGAGGGGAATAGGTGAGAGAAGAGAATACAAAGAATAGGAGGTGATAAGGTTGGACACGCAGGTCCAATTAATAATCAAATTTATTACAACAATTTCTAAAATTGCCCCACCCTTCTAATATCCATCCGATATACATTATTCAAATATCACAACCATGTATTCATACAAGCATGTTATCAATCAATCTAATCAAATTAATTAATCTGATAATTAATGATCATCCAATGTTCAAACAAAGATTTGATTTTGTTCGAGTCAAACTCGTATTGCGAACACGTATTCAAAGTACGATTTCTCAAATAAAATTAAATTACATGATTAAATCCAATTTAATACGTATTTAATTCTAATTCATTATTTAATTCCAAATTAAATATTACACTTTATAAAATAAACCTTTACGACTTAAATTCCAAATTTAATCGTTACGGGTCTCAAAGCCCGATTAATATCCAATATTAATTTAATTAAAGTCTAATGGGCTTTTAATTAATTTCTTGAGGCGTGGACTTTTGGTCAACTCGGGTCAAACCGAATAACCAAAATCCAATCCGGGAGTTACCCCATAAGCCCATAATTAATTTAGGCCCATTAGGCCCAATTAAACGTTAAAGGTTTATTAGTCGCATTTGGGCCTTTTGGAAGCGGTTTTGGGCCTAATTGGATCCAACCAATTTTGGCCTAAACCAACTTTGTACAACAAAGTCCAATAAACCCAATAACAACTTTAAAAAGGCCCAAATCCAATTTTAAGCCCAATAATTTAATTCCAAAAATTCCAAATTTCCCAATTAAATTACCTAAAGTGTATAACATTATTAATTACCCAAATCAAAGTTTCCAAAACATCAAATTTGTCCAATTAATCATGCTTATCATCAATTAATCATATCCAACATAATTTGATCAAAATCAAACCCAATTTCATGCTTCAATATGCCCAAATCAAATTCAATCCAATTGAACCCAATCAAACATAAATTCAACATCCCTAAATTATTTCCAAGTCATCCAATGAACAAAAAATCAAAAATCCAAGACAATATTATGGTTCATATTTTCGGCCATCACAAGTAAATTGGGGAAAATTGTTCCAAACACTTTTTCATCAAATTGATCTAATCAATCATCAATTAAACAACATTTAAGCATTCTAAATCATCCAATTTCATTAAACATGCTCAAAATCAAGTTTACCCAAATTAAAGTTTTGGCCAACAATAAGCAAATTGGGGAAAATCAATCCAATTAATTTTTCTTCAAATTGATTACATATAACTCTAAGTTATTCATATACAAACATTCTTAAACAAACAATTTGTCAAAATCATGCTTAAATAAAAAAAGCCCAAAATTTTGCTAAGAACCCTAAATTCGTTTTATGCACAATGGCTCAAGATACCATTGTTGAGTTTCAATCAAGTCCCAAGGATCATAAATCATGCATAAACGAGTTGAATAAATATCAAAGGAGGTGCGGAATAACTCACATTGATCGGTAGAGACGCAACAAAGATGGAGTGCGAACTGCTCTCCCTTACTCGGCAGTGAGCTGCGCGTGTGAGGGGCTGCACGGTGGTGACTGGTTCGGCTTCTCCAAGGTTCGGCCATGGGAGACACCATTGAAGCTCCAAGCTTCAAGCTTCCAAGCTCACGAACTCACTTCCTTATCACCTTTGTATTCCTCCATGAGTGTGCTAGCACATAGATCTTGCAACAAGATCATTTCTTTCTCCTTTATTGATCGGTCAAACCAAAAAAATTGAGGAGAAGAATCGGTCAAGACCGAGAGAGAAGATGAAGAAGTTTTGGCTCCAAAATGAGCAAAAACGTGAAGGAGAGAGAGAGTGAATTAATGAAAAAGAAAAATTGTAATTTGCTTTATATTTTCCCAAAAAATAATAAACCATTTACCTTTTTCCAATTTCAAAAACAAACATTAAATGCTTGTCAATCACTACAAATCAACTCACATCAATCACTCAAATGTCACATCACTCAAAGTGACATGTGATTTGACGATTGATGTGACTTGCGATTTGACGCTTGATTTTACTTGCGTGCCGCACTCGAATTCGAAATGCGAATGCGCTCGCAATCAATCTCGGGCTCGGGTTCGTTAATTCCAAATTAATGAATTTTCCGTTGCGTCGTAATTAAATGATTACGCATAGCGAATTCACTATTCACATCGCTAACGAATTAATTCTAAATTAATTCGTTCGCCTGAATTAAAATCTAATTTCAATTCCGCGTCGAAATCAAATTTCGTTACAATATATCGAATATATTAATTTATCAATTAATTCCAAATTAATCGTTCTCTCTCTTTAACGATATTTTATCCGAGATAAAATATCTCCGTAATTAATCCCAGATTAATTTTCTCTCTCATCGAATTAATCCCATATTAATTAAAGTGTGAGTCATACGTCATCGGTGAATCTTCAGGAACCGACCCATGAGATCTCCGGATATGTTGGCAGTAAATACGGTCGTCGGACTATCCGAACACGTAAGTACCTCGTACTACGTTTATACCGATTTACAAGACAAGGTTGGCTTCTAGCAAAGCGCCATGCCTACCCAATTCTCCAGAAATATTCTTACAGGAATATATATAGATCTGTATCAAGCGTAGTATACCGTAGTATTATGCATATCGGCCCAGTATCGGATAGTCACGTGCTAGGGCTGGGGCTGGATAAGTGTCTGCCCCGTCCGAAGCACATGTCGGATGTCTGGTAACTAGTCTCTATAATCGGATATGTATGACCTAGTCATAATATCCCGATGGTTGCGCAACACTTAAGAGCACTAATACCGTATCCTGCGTGACATCATCTCCACTATGACTGAAGTGATACTTCCGTCTTGACATCACACCCAATACACTACGACTCTCTGATAAACCCAGAAGTGGTGTACGCAGAACCGGTTAAAGCCCTGTACCACCAAGACCAAAGTCTATCGATTATCGCAAGTATTAGCGATACAAGTCTCAGGTTAAGACTATACACACCTACCTTGATTTCGGCCTCCCATAGACACATAGTCATAATACCAATGGGATTCTGAGGGGTCTATCCAGAGCGAAGCTGTTTCCCGTACCATCGGTGAAACACAACTCCTATCGCACTTGCATAAGTATGCAATACTTATATATATGAGAACTATGCCGTTGTGCCCTCACAACGCACACAAGTGCAATACTAGCCTATTTCGCATTATCGATGTCCAGTCTCGATAATACTCCGGCTAGGGATATTTAATGATTAATCCTTCGGGGACTGATACTGTCTCATATCATTCTCAGTCCAGGAACTAATCATAGGGACCTCTCTTCATTTATATATCTATGGTGATCTAATCACAAATGATGAGAGTGCAATTTCCTTGTCACATAGTTAATTTGCTACAACAACACAATGATCTGTGCAAATAGTGACGCTATGGGTCATTTTGTCCAACACAAACATCATTGAACAGGTCAAAGACTCACAATGAATTTTAAAATATAGTTTTCAATATTTCAAATAGAATATCTTTGAACAATTCAAAATATTCTATACGCGTTTCATCAGAAACATATTGAAAGTTCTCGAACCATTCAAGACGTTCAATATATATTCTTTTAGAAACATGTAACTAAGTCATGAAAATTCATTGACTAAGTTACGAAGTAAAGAAAACTATCCAAGATAATTTATAATTCATTAAACTACATACTTCCAAAGTATTAGTTTAATAAATCTGTGGTCCAATGACAATCATTGGTTAAATGAGATTTAATCACATTCTGAATACAATATTCATTCAATGGATAAGGATATGTGGTGTGATCTTGTATCAGACCATCATTTACCATACATAATAGGCATATAATGCTTATGTGATAAAATCTTATAAAGCATTGTTCTAAGTTATTTAGTTAACCGAATATTTTCTTAATGTTTATCTTCTTATCAATGAAAGAACTGTTGGACAATTATGACCCATAGCATCACTATTTGTAAAAGACATTGTGATTTTTGTACAAATTAACTATGTGATAAAGGAAATTTCTATTTTATCATTTTGTAATTGGATTACTTGAATATAAATAAATGATAAAAATCCTTATGATTAGTTCCGGATTAATAAGATATAAGACAGTTGTAGGCATTGTATTTTTGCATGTGAAACCCGATGATGAGTCTCAGTTGGAGGCACTACTTTTTAGTCGAGGAAGTTGCGGAAAACGATCGTCGGAAGGGAATCGGCATTTTGTTAGTTCTAATTCGCTGGATTAGCTTCGGGTTCGCTTGTTGGACCTCCGTGTTAAAACACCATGTCACAAATTAAAAATAATTAAAACATTTAAAACACATGTCACAAATTTTAATTAAAACCAATTGAAATTAAATTAAAGTTAAAACGAAACCAATTATTAAATTAAAATTGAAAGTTTAATAGCTAAATTAAAATTAAATACCAAAATTAAATAATTCACTTCCAAATTAAAATACATCAAAACACCTAGCCAAGCCCACCCACCTAACCAAGGCCCACACGCCCATAGCCCCCTAATACACACCCAAATTAAATAATTTAATTAAATTAAAACATTAACTAAATAAAATATTAATTAAATTAAATAAATAAATAAAATATTTACCAAACATAAAATAAGTATATGCCTAATTTAAACAAATCAAATATAATCATTCCTAACTAAATAATATATTTACCAATCTAAAATATTTGACTTCCTAATCAACACCAATCTAATCTTGTAACTTCCTAATTTAAAATATTTTGTCCAAACTCAATCTTGTGTATACCATTCTTGAAAAGCCTAAATTAGAAACCAAGATCCATTCCTTGTGAGACAAGGACAAACCCTAGCCCTCTTCTATATAAACATGACCTAACCTAGCCACCACTCCTCTCCAATCTCTCATAATTCATGTCCCTATCCCCTCTCATTCACCAATACACGGCAATTACATAAACAGTAAAGAAATAAACCCTAACCTACATGCAGCCCTCACAAACATAAACCTAGATCCCTCTCCTAAGTCTCTCGGCACCATGCATCTCTCATCTCTCCCAGCCGAATAAACCCTAAGCCAATTCACGTTCACACTTCACGTAACAACCCTGCCACCCCACAACGCCACCTAACTTTCACTACACTCACGCATTCCATCATCCATTCACGCACCAAGTGCACTGTCTTCATCACGCCACATCAGCCATATGCGAAACCCTTCATGAGCCACGTCTAACTGCTTAGCCCTCACCATTCAACCCACTTCCCCTCACGCCTTCGCCACTGCCCGGTTTCAAACAATCCATGCCTTCGTCCTCTGACCAAGCCACAAACACCCTCTGACCAAACCACAAACTGTAGAGAATTCTGCCCAAAACAGCCGCATATCTCCCCTGAAATTACCTCTAAAACACGTCAAAAATCTGCCTTAAAACAGCCCTCACCATTCAGCCCACTTCCACACACGCACTCACTGCCCTAACATGTAAGCACAACACATCCCCTAGTCCCAAAATCGAGCCCCAAACTGCCGTAGAACCCACTGAAAACAGCCCCACAAACTGCCCTAAAACCGTGAAGAATAACCCTCAAAACCCACATAAAAATAGTCCAAAACTGCATCAAAAACTGCACAAAACAGTTCCCAAAATCGAGCCAAAACAGTCCCCTGATGTACCAAAACAGTGACCTGAAAATACATCAAGAAAATAGCAGCAAACGGAGTTAAAACAGTGATCAAAACGGTGAAACGGTGAGTTAAGACGTTAAACAATTGAACTGGAAAAGTTACGGAGTGATAGCCCTTCCGACGGTTGTAAACGCGAGTCCGAAAGACGACTTAAAAGGTTAGACCTTATGGTACCTTTCACACTTGTTTTCTTTTTATTATTTATTAGATTTTTTTATTCTTTTAATTGTGTTTTAATTATTTATTGAATATTGTTTGCATGTGATGTGTGTTGTGGCCATTGATTAAAACGGAAAATACGTCGTCTCTCGTGGTATATAGGATGGAAACCCAGATGTAAATTCCGTAGCCGATTCCGAATGGACGGTAGTGCGGTCTGTACTTGGGATACAACTCCACGTACCACTTGAGAGTAAACGGCGCGTATTTCGCTTTATGTTATTTTGATTATTCGCACTTTATTATTACATCATTTAATTTCCGCATGTTATTTGTTTATGTCATGATGCAATCGAGCGCATGGGCTTAGTAAGTTGGATTAAATGTCCCCTATTTGGAGGGGTTAAAATCCTTTACCACGATGCTTTGCCGCGCCGGTTGATGTGTGTTCGGTTGAATGTGAGATATGTTCAATCGGGCATACTAAGTTTGATGTGATTGTCTTTATTTTTGTATGCATGATGCGATCGAGCGCATTGGCTTAGTAAGTCGGATTAAAGGTCCCCTATTTGGAGGGGTTAAAATCCTTTACCACGATACTTTACCGCGCCTGTTGATATATATTCGGTTGAATATAAGATGTGTTCAATCGGGTTATACGAAGTCTCATATAGTTGTCTTTATCTTTGTACGCATTGTAATGGAAAGTGCATGGGCTTATTGTGTTGGACTTAAAAGGTTCTCCATTTGGGGGAAGAAAAATCCTAAAAGGCTACCTTTACCACGATATTCGCCGCGTCTTTCATATATTGGATGCATCATTTACCTTAGTCTTGGCTTAATGTAGTATAATTCATATATCCATGTCATGATAGCATTTGAGTATTATTTCTTGTGGTATATCGGATGGAAACCCAGACATAAATTCCGTAGCCGATTCCGAATGGACGGTAGTGCGGTCTGTACTTGGGATAAAATTCCACGTACCACTTGGAAAAGTGCTCACAAGTATGTTTGTGTCCACATTAGTTATCTTCTTTTGCACCACGTCATAGTATGCTTACTTTAATGCCTAATTACATCCTTAAGTGTCTTTTTGCATTATGTACTAAGTTGGCTCTTTTTTTGTGCATGGACATGTAATGGCTATTTGTTTATGATATCTCTATGAAATCACATGTTCACTATTATTTGATTCACCTTTATGTGTGCTTGTGTGGTTGGTGTGTGCTTGTGTTTCCATGAATACAATATGCCAATGAAGTTGTATGTTCGTTGCTACTTTGATGTACTTTCAAGCATGCAATCTTAGATGTGAAATATATGCAAATTTAGGTGTAAGTTTTATTTTCGTGCATATGGATTTAGAAGCATGATACTCTTGGAAATAAGTGTTACTTAAGCTTGATTAAATTATTACACAAATCCTTTCATTACAAGTGACATAAGTAGGGGACCATTCCGAACCCAACGGTTTGAGGTCTTCCCTTGCGAGGGGTGAGTGCGGCCTTAAATCTCATTTTCCCAGTTCACACCGGGTGGCGACTCCATTATTCTCTGGTTTAGTCCCCCATGGCTACTCCGTACTCCCGACCGGGCCACGAGCCCGGAACAGCATGCGTCGTCAAGTTCCTATGTTCCCACAGTCTGGCGACTCCACTGGGGATAGAGAATCGGCCCCGAAATATTGTCTTGTAATGATTGGATTTATGTTCTAATTGATCGTGTCTATAGTGGATGAAATGAGGGTTTAATCAAAGGCATTTTGAGGCTAGGTAATGGTTTGGTGTCTTCCTTCACTCACTACCTTTCTAGAAGGAAACGTTGTGATGATACCTAGATAGCCATCTACTCGTAGCCTATTGTGATGGACTAATTTGGAGGACTCGTTGTTTATTCCTGACACAAAGCGATAAGAGCCTAAGAGGCTTGGGTATTTAAGTGAGCCTCGCTCCACCTTCCCTCTGGGGAATCTACAACGGGAAATCCATTTGACAGTCCATCACACACCATAGCTCATTGGCACGTACCTTAGTGTATAAAAAAGGGTGCGCTCACTTGGTTGCTCAAACCCTTGATTGGGGAGACCTAGTTGTGGGCCATCATTCGCCGATGAGAGCCTTTCTCTACACTCTTGTGAACCCACACATAGACCGGGATTGTATGGTTAAAGTAACAATTATTTCATTGAGTATGTGTTTGTGGACCATCCTCATTTGTACGCAGTTGGACCATTGTCAGAAATGCGGACTTGCTGGGCCATTTAAACTGGGGCGAGTTCGTACCTTATGACCATTGGGCCCAAAGCTTCTGAAATGTTGATGGGCCATTCTGTAGAAATTATTATTTTATGTTTGCATTATCTTTCTTTTATGCTTGTGTTTGGGAACATCGCCGTTTGGATCCATTTGGACCATTTGTCATGGGATATGGGCTTGTTGGGCCATTTAAACTGGGACAAGAACGTACCTTATAACGATTGGGCCAAAAGCTTCTAAATGTTGATGGACCATTTTGTGTTTGTGTTCGGAACATTACCATTTGGATTTAGTTGGGCTCCTTGCCATGAGATGTGAACTCGTTAGGCCATTTAAACTGGGACGAGTTCACTCCTATAAAATTTAGCCCAAAGGCTTCTAAAATGATAATGGGCCGATTTGTTTGAAAATTTTAATCGATTTAGTATGTTCTATATGTTACATGCATCTCATGCACCTCATACATACATATATCCTGTTAACACCCTCTATGTCTCAAAAGACATCATAGATTCCCGTGGGTTAGGGAAGAGAGAAGACTCTCTAAAAGACCGGTAACAGATATGAGTACATCCGATAATGAGGTATCCCGGATAGATCAGTTAGAAAATGGTTTCGCCAAGATTACCGAACAGTTGCAAGCCTTGACTATACTGCCATGACAAATATGGTTGTGCCCCGTGCTGGGGGAAATTATGAGAATGTAAGATGTGAGGAGCCTCCGAATGGGTTGGGGGATGATATCCCTACTTTTGATGATGACATGGTAGAGTATGCAACAGGTAGAGTGATTGGGTCTCGGGCAGAATTTCAAAAGCTTCGGGATCAGGTTGAAACAGTTACCCGTAAAATGAGGGGTAAACATGATGAGTTGTTAGATTATGAGGCAATGACTTCGGAGAACAGCTGCCAGCTCAGTTTAAAATGCCCGACATGGCCAAGTTTAATGGGAATGGAGACCCGAGGGTCTATCTGCAGCATATGTCTCAGTCATGAGTTTAATGGGCCTATCACAGCGCCAAGTCCAAAAGATGTTTGGGATGTCACTCGATGGGGCACCTGTGGTTTGGTATCATAGCATGAGAAGGAGATTAAGGAAAATTGGAGGGAACTAGCTGATGCTTTTCTGATCTTTTTTGACGCTAGTATGTTTAGAGATTCACTAGTCACTCCGTGATTTGGAGAACACTAAACAGAAGCCAGAAGAAATCTTCAAGGAGTATGTAGACCGCTGGAGCCAAACTTTTGAAGATGCAGACTCGGCCCTCTGAGAAAGACCAAATCAAAATGATCATCAAAGGTACTAAGCCCTTTATTTATAGTAAGCTGAGGAGGATGACTTCAATGATTGCTGATTTCCGACAGTTGAGGGAGACAGTTATGGATATTGAAGAAGAGGAGGCCGTGAACAAGAAGTTTTATGGCCAGAATAGAAGGAATTTTGGGGGACATCCTGAAGCCAAGTCTTCCAATGCTGAGGTCACTGCCATCAGGAACAGACGTTTCTCCAACTTGGGTAGACCTCTATCAAAGGTGTTTGAGAAATTGAAGATGCAAGGGCTCCTGAAACCCTTGGAACCTAAACCACTCCCCAGCCCTGTGTCGCACTACCTTGACTTGAACTTATTCTATTATTTTCACCAGCAAAAGGGTCATGAAACTGACAACTGCCCCCGCCTTAGGCATGAGATCCAAGACCTGATTGACACCCACAAAATACCTGACCCAGAAAGAGAGTAACCCAGAACACACAGGAATCCTCTACCAAATTACCACTCCGTCCCACCACCATGATCAACTTTGGCTTGCCTGAAACCTTTGTCTTCCAAACCCTCAACCACCAAGCTTCTCACATGGGGATAAATGATAATAACAATGAAGAACCAGAGGCTGAGGGAAGACTGCACGCTGTTTCTCCAAGTTTATCTTGCATTTTTAATAAAGACATTGATTTTGTTTGCTTGTTCGAACCTTTTCTCAACAATAATAAGAAGTTCATTTCGCTTACTTGCCTGAATCTCCACTTCTCAACTTGCAACATGAGTGCATGTGACAAAAGCATTCAATCTTGGTACTATGATACTCAGAACTTAGGGAATCCTCAAAAGAAGCAAGCAGAAAAGATAAGTTGGCCATTCAGAAATTGGGAAATAAAGACAGTGAAACTGTTAGACTTGGAAAAGAAATGAGTTCACAGAACCAATTAGTGTAGAAAGATTTGAGCAGTACTTTGCCTAAGGAAGAGAAGACCGAGCTGTCACTAAGGGAATTGACCGAAGACCTAACCCAACGAGATAGGAAACTCATGCATACATGCATACACGTAACACATTTTGCATCCTTTTTGTGTTTGTTTTGTTTTATATTAACAGGTTTCGAAGAAAGAAAGAGAGAAAGAAGCAAATGCAAGCTAGTCATAAACAACAACAGTACAGTTTCAGGAACGAATCTAGGGAATGAATCTCTCAGAATTTGGAATGAATCCAGGGAATGAATCTCTCAGAATTTGGAACGAATCTAGTGAATGAATCTCTCAGAATTTAGAGCGAATCCAGGGAATGAATCTCTCAGAATTTGGAATGAATCTAGGGAATGAATCTCTCATAGTTTGGAAGGAATCCGGGGAATGAATCTCTCAGAATTTTGGAACGAATCCAGAGAATGAATCTCTCAAGAATTTGGAATGAATCCAAGGAATGAATCTCTTAGAATTTGGAATGAATCCAATGAATGAATCTCTCAGAGTTTTGAAGGAATCCGGGGAATGAATCTCTCAGAATTTTGGAACGAATCCACAGAATGAATCTCTCAAGATTTGGAATGAATCCAAGGAATGAATCTCTTAGAATTTGGAATGAATCCAGGGAATGAATCTATCAGAATTTGGAACGAATCCGGGGAATGAATCTCTCAGAATTTGGAATGAATCTCTCAGAATTTTGGAACAATCCAAGGAATTAATCTCTCAGAATTTTGGAATGAATCCGGGAATGGATCCCAGGGTCGAGGGCCACGTCAGCAGAATTTTGGAAGGAATCCGGGAATGAATCCCAGGGCCGAGGCCCACATCAGTAGAGTTTTGGAATGAATCCCAGGGCCGAGGCCTACATTGTCAGAATTTTGGAATGAATCCTAGGGTCGGGGCCCACACCATCAGAGTTTAGGAAGGAATCTAGGAAGGAATCTAGGAATGAATCCTAAGGCCGAGGCCCACATCATCAGTTTTTTTAGAGTGAATCCTAGCCCGCACCGTTAGAATTTTGGAATGAATCCAGGAATGAATCTTAGGGCGAGGCCCATACCATATTGGGGGCGAGGCCCATATCATTTCAGCTTGGGGGCGAGGCCCATATCGGCTTGGGAGCGAGGCTCCACACCATATCAGCTTGGGGGGGGGGGGCGAAACCCATATCAGCTTGAGGGCGAGGCCCACATCGTTAGTAGTTTTGGGGACGCGTCCCAGGATTGAGGTCCACAGCAGGCAAACCAGGAGACAGCTGGCGACCCAGGTAAGTGAAAATGCATTGCATGTACTTTGATAGGATTGTCACTGTCACACACAGCACAAGTCCCATCAAAGTGGGGGCGACTGTAGGCATTGTATTTTTGCATGTGAAACCCGATGATGAGTCTCAGTTGGAGGCACTACTTTTTAGTCGAGGAAGTTTCGGGAAACGATCGTCGGAAGGGAATCGACATTTTGTTAGTTCTTATTCGCTGGATTAGCTTCGGGTTCGCTTGTTGGACCTCCGTGTTAAAACACATGTCACAAATTAAAAATAATTAAAACATTTAAAACACATGTCACAAATTTTAATTAAAACCAATTGAAATTAAATTAAAGTTAAAACGAAACCAATTAATTAAATTAAAATTGAAAGTTTAATAACTAAATTAAAATTAAATACCAAAATTAAATAATTCACTTCTAAATTAAAATACAATCAAAACACCTAGCCAAGCCCACCCACCTAACCAAGGCCCACACGCCCATAGCCCCATAATACACACCCAAATTAAATAATTATTAATTAAATTAAAACATTAAAAAATAAAATATTAATTAAATTAAATAAATAAATAAAATATTTACCAAACATAAAATAAGTTATGCCTAATTTAAACAAATCAAATATAATCATTCCTAACTAAATAATATATTTACCAATCTAAAATATTTGATTTCCTAATCAACACCAATCTAATCTTGTATACTTCCTAATTTAAAATATTTTGTCCCCCCTCAATCTTGTGTATACCATTCTTGAAAAGCCTAAATTAGAAACCAAGATCCTTTCCTTGTGAGACAATGACAAACCCTAACCCTCTTCTATATAAACATGACCTACCCTAGCCACCCTCCTCTCCAATCTCTCATAATTCACGTCCCTCTCCCCTCTCATTCACCAATACACGGAAATTACATAA
>SKCR01011314.1:0-13273 GCA_019454045.1 Zanthoxylum bungeanum | reverse complement strand
TGAAATTAGATTTCGACGCGGAATTAAAATTAGATTTTAATTCGGGCAAACGAGTTAATTTAGAATTAATTCGTTAGCGACGTAAATAATAATTTCGCCATGCGCAATTATTATTTAAATTCGATTTAATTAACGTCGCGACGTAAGCTCGGTATTTCGGAAATATCGAACCCGAACGCGTGAGTGCACGTGGGCCCACTTTCATTTGGAAACGTGTGGGGCCCACATGACACATGTCATTCTAATGCTTTGCATGTAGATTGTGTACATTGCACTCAATGTCATTGCATGAGTTTGAGTGTTTGACACTCTAAGCCATTGCATGTTTTGTGTCATAATTTATTATTAATTTAATAAAAATTATGGCATAAATATAAATTGATTTTTGGTAAATCATTTTTAATACAACACAAAACTTCTTCTCTCTCAAATTTCTCTCTTCTAACTCACGCCCAAATGAACTTTTGCTCACTGGTTTTGAACCAGTTTGGGCGTGAATAAGGGAAGCAAGAGTGGTTTCTCATGGTGAGAAATCAAGTGCTAGCACACTTACAAGTCTTGCGAAGGTGGTAGGGAGGTTCGACCATGAGGCGGGACTCATCCGATGGAGTTTGGAGCTTCGTTTTGAGACCCGAAATTCTGTTTTGCAGGGACAGTGGACTGCAGCAGTTTGGCATGAAGGACATTGCGTTTTTGGCCTTGATTCGTCTTCAAATCAACATAACCGATCAATGTGAGTATTCCGCTACCTCCGTTGATGTATTCATGCATGTTTTCATGTCTTGATTTGATCTTGGGACCTTAGAAATAACCAACAGATGGGCCACTTTGTGCTTGTGTTCGGAACATTACCATTTGGATTTAGTTGGGCTCATTGCCATGAGATGTGAACTCTTTGGGCCATTTAAACTGGGACGAGTTCACTCCTATGACAGTCAGCCCAAAAGCTTCTAAAATGATAACGGGCCGATTTGTTTAAAAATTTTAGTTGATTTATTATGTTATATGTCACATGCATCTCATGCACCTCATACATACATATATTCATGCTACACATTCTATGTCTCAAAGAGACATCATAGATACCGTTTGGGTTAGAGAAGGGACAAGGCTCATTAAAAGAACAGTAACAGGCATGAGTGAATCCCGTAATGAGGTATCCCGTATGGATAAGTTAGAGAACGATCTCACCAAGATTACTGAACAGTTGCAAGCTTTGACTACTGCTGTGGCTGGTATAGCCAGGTCTCGTACTGGGGGTAGTTCTGGGGATGTAAGGCAAGAGGAACCTCCGAACATATTGGGGGATGATATCCCCACTTTTGATGATGATATGGCAGAGTATCTGGGTCTCAGGTAGAGTTACATAAGCTTCGGGATCAGGTTCAGTCAGTTACCCGTAAGATGAGGGGTAAGAATGAGGATTTGCTGGATTATGACACGTTGACTTTCGAGGAACAGTTGCCGGCACAGTTCAAGATGCCTGATATGGCTAAGTTTAGCGGGAATGGGGATCCAAGGGTGCATCTCCGACAATTTGTATCAGTCATGAGTTCAGTTGGCCTATCTCATCGCCAAGTGCAGAAGATGTTTGGAATGTCGCTCGAGGGAGCTCCCGTGGTGTGGTACCACAGTTTGGAGAAGAAAGTGAAGGAATATTAGAGGGAGTTGGCCGATGCCTTCCTGAAGCAGTATGTCACTGACCTGGAGATCGATCTGTCACTCCGCGATCTAGAGAATAATAAGTAAAAATCGGAGGAGAGTTTTAAGGAATATATGGACTGATGGAGTGGTCAGTTGTTGAAGATGCAGACTAGGCCTTCAGAGAATGATCAGATTAAAATGATTATCAAGGGCACCAAGCCCTCCATTTACAGCAAGTTGAGGAGGATGACCTCCATGATTACAAACTTTTGGCAGTTGAGGGAAACTGTCATGGACATTGAAGACGAAGAGGTGGAAAACATGAAGTTTTATGGCTTAAGTAGGAGGCCTATTGGAGGGACATTGGGAACTAAGTCTGTTTTTGCGGAAATTGCTGCCATCCAGAACCGGAGATTTTCCAACTTGGGAAGGCCCCTATCAAAGGTTCTAGAGAAATTGAAGAGGCAAGGGCTCTTAAAACCCTTGGAAGCCAAACCCTTACCCAATCCCCCACCATCACATTATAACCTAAGCCTTTACTGTCACTTTCACCAACAAAAGGGCCATGACACCGACAATTGCGCCCGACTCCGCCATGAAATCCAAGACCTGATAGACTCCAAGAAAATACCTGACCCAAAAATAGAACAGCCTGACACACACATAAACCCCTTACCCAACTACCGTGTCGTACCACCACCAACCAATATGATCAATTCTGGCCTCCCAGAAGACCTTGTCATAAAATCCTTTCACCATCAAGCCTTTTGCCTAGGAATATGGGATAGTACTAGTGAAGATGAGACCGAGCAGGGGAAATTTTTTTTGCTAGATTTCTCTAGCAATGATGAGGAAGAAGTGAGGGGAATGACGCGCTTCGGTCGTTTTTACAATGATATGACAGAAAAGGGTAAGGAAGTTTTGAAAGATGGTAGAGAAGTGGTTGAGACTGCAGAAAATACTGAGGGGGATATAGTGTTGAGGTAATTGAGGAAGACTAGAGCACAAGTGAGTAACTGGGAACTGTTATGTGCATCTCGGGAGCATAGGCAAGCCATGGTTGAGGCCTTGAGTAAGTTTGTGGTACCGGAAGACGCCAACCCTGCAATATTTGTTAGGTCAGTTCAGAAAGAAGCTTTTCAGATATCTTTTTCTGAGGATGAACTCCCGGTGGAGGGGAGAAATCATAATAGGCCTCTATTTATCAGGGCCGAGGTGAGGAGCAAGAGAAATTCATGTGTGATGGTGGATGACGGTTCGTCTATCAATGTGTGCACACTGAAAATTCTGGCAAGATTGGGTATGAAAGCGACAGACTTGGACCCCCCCAGCATGACTATTAAGGCTTATGATGACAGTAAAAGGGGAGTTGAGTGTACTTTTGTGGCTATGGTCAAGGTAGGCCCGATTGAAGATGAGGTTGAGTTCACGATACTGGACATCCCGGCTATTTTCGCCTTATTATTGGGAAGGCCTTGGTTTCACAAACTTGGGGGCGTGCCTTCCACTTTACATCAGATGATCAAGTTCCCGTATAAGGGAGAACTTGTTACTATCCGGGCTGAGGTAGATAATGTCGTGGCTACCTTGGAGACACAACCTTTCACGAGGTTTCAGGTGTCGGCTACTTTTGAGGAGTGGGTGGATCCTAGGGTAGCTAGGATCATGAAAAAAATGAAGTTCGAGCCGGGTGAAGGTTCAAAATTACCAGATTTCAGAGGACAGACTACTCGGAAGGGTTTGAGGTACAAGTCTGATGAAGAAAAGCCAAAGATCAAGAAAAAGGGCCTGAAACTGATGGAATGTTTTGTGAAAGCTTCAGGATATCAAGGGGAGCCTGAACCTGTTGAAGTTAATGGAATTGTGGTACCTGGGTTTGAGATATTCCAGGATATGATGAGTAAGAAGCCGATGGTTGAAGAAATTGTGAACAAAGAAGAAGAGAATTGGGAGGAAGAACTAATGAAGTTGGAGAGCCTGACTCTGGGAGAGGACGAAAAGCCTGAGGAAAACCTGGTTGCAGAGGAAGAAGTGTCTATAGATGATGAAGACATTTACCTTCCTGATTTGTTTGAATGTACTTCCTGTTGGAGTTTCTAGAGGTCCCAAGATCAAAACTCAAGCATGAATCATAAGCGAATACAACGATTTAAGTGCGGAATACTTACATCGAGCGGTTGAGAGACGATTTGGCAACAAAAAACGAATTGAAATTTTGCTCACTGCCCACTGCTCATGTGCGCCCACTGTAGCAGTTTGTGCTCTGTTTTGCTCCATTTTGATCAAGAAAAACGAGCTCCAAGCTTCATCAAAACGTTCCTTGCTCATGGGTATACTTCCCTTATCACCTTGGCATGATCCCGGAGTGTGCTAGCACTCTTGTTTTGCCACAAAACACACTTGCTTCCCTCCATTTCCTTTTGTTCTGTTCGACAGTTCACTGCCCCTTGAAAACCAGAAATGGCGTGAGAGAAGAGAGGAGAAGAAGAGGAGAGAGTTTGCCTTTTTAATTTTCTTGTTACTATTGTTTCAAAAACGTGTATGAGTAAATGAAAAGCAAAAATGAAATGATATCAAATACCAAAATGAATTTTTTAATCAAAAACCCTTCAAAAATCGTGAAAGGTTTTTCCCTCCAAAAGAAAATTCATCATTTTCCATCATTATCTCACATTGAGAATAGAGACAATGTATCATCCCTAAAGGTGACTAGATACATCCATCATCTATTCGTATCATGTAATGAGATATCGCGATGTGATTTGCGGATTCCACCCGTTTCAAAATACGAATGTGTCCGCAAACACTTTCGGCCCAAATTCGCTAATTCCGAATTAACTAATTTCCGTCGCGACGAGAATTAAATAATTACGCCTAGCGGAATTATTGTTCACGTCGCTAACGAATTAATCTAAATTAATTCGCTCGCCCGAATTAAAATCTAATTTTAATTCCGCGTCGAAATCTAATTTCGTTTAATATATCAAATATATTAATTCCTCGATTAATTCCAAATCAATGTTTCTCTCTCTTCAATTGATATTTTATCCTAGATAAAGTGTCTCCGAAATTAATCCCAGATTAATTCTCTCTCTCATCATATTAATCCCAGATTAATATAAGTGCGAGTCATACGTCATCGGTGAATCTTTGGGAAGCGACCCATGAGATCCCCGGATATGTTGGCAGTAAATACGGTCGTCGGAGTATCCGAATCACGTACGTACCAAGTACTACGTTCTACCGATTTACGAGACAAGTTGCTTCTAGCAAAGCACCAAGTCTACCTAATTCTCCGGACATATTCTTATAAGAATATTTAAGATCTGTATCAAGCGTAGTATACAATTGTATTGTGCATATCGGTCCAGTATCGGATAGTCACGTGCTAGGCCTGGGGCTGGATAAGTGTCTGCCCCGTACGAAGCACATGTCGGATGTCTGGTAACTAGTCTCTATAATCGGATATACATGACCTTGTCATAATATCCCGATGGCCGCGCAGCACTTAAGAGCACTAATACCGTATCCTGCGTGACATCATCTCCAATATGACTGAAGTGATACTTCCGTCTTGACATCACACCCAATACTCTACGACTCTCTGATAAACCCAGAAGTGGTGTACTCAGAACCTGTTTAAAGTCCCCTACCACCAAAACCAAAGTTTATCGATTATCGTAAGTATTAGCGATGCAAGTCTCAGGTTAAGACTATACACACCTACCTTGATTTCGGCCTCCCATAGACACATAGTCATAATACCAATGGGATTCCGAGGGGTCTATCCAGAGCGAGCTGTTTCCCGTACCATCGGTGAAACACGACCTCCTATCGCACTTGCATAAGTATCCAACACTTATATAATGAGAACTATGCCGTTGTGCCCTCACAACGCACACAAGTGCAATACTAGCCTATTCCGCATTATCGATGTCCAGTCTCGATAATACTACGGCTAGGGATATTTAATGATTAATCCTTCGTGGACTGATACTGTCTCATATCATCTCAATCCAGGAACTAATCATATGGACCTCTCTTCATTTATATATCTATGGTGATCTAATCACAAATGATGAGAGTGCAATTTCCTTATTACATAGTCATTTGCTACAACAACACAATGATCTGTGCAAATAGTGACGCTATGGGTCATATTATCCAACAATCTCCCACTTGGCACATAGCGAGTCACTCAAGTGTCCTACACCAGAACTATGTACGGTTCGCTCAAATTGCTGAGGAAAGGTTTTCGTCAGCGGATTTGTCTGATTATCGTTTGACGCGATTTACACGATCATCACATCCCCACGATGTATGATCCGAACGAATCAGATGATATAGAAGTATATATCTGGATCGTCGATGAGACCTTTAATTCCTTAGCCTGTGCTGACGCCTAGCTCAGCTGCTAAAGGAACTATATCTAATCTAATTAGACTTATTTTCGATCCAAATGGCTTCTATTGCTGCCTCAGCTGCAGCAATAATCCGCATTTATGTTTATTCGGCAACAGTTATCTTGCTCGGAAGTTTCCAGCTCACTGTCCCGTTATTACTTTATCTAAAACTTATAGTACCGTAGTATTAATTGTTTGGAAACTTGCAGCAGTGATCCCAGTCACTTCAAGTTCTCCTTCTCCATAGTTTAAGACAACATCTTTAGTTCTCTGAGATACTAACAGATGTTCTTAATTTCAATCCAGTGATTATCACTTGGATTGACCTGATCGTGACTCCATATGCTCGAAGCGTATGAGACGAGACACCAATACAAGTACATTTTAAATGTACAATTTCCCAGAGAGTGTTAACAACTCTAAATCTATCCCAGTAGATCTTTATTCCTTGAATAAAGGTTGTTACTCCCCAGAATTCTACGGAGAATTCTATTGAAAGAATATCCATGAAAGCCAAGCTTTCACCAATGTTTTATGGGAATTCATTGTCAGTGCCCTCTCCCACTAACCTCCTTATATACACAAGAATTATTTCGTTTTGAGTCAAATCACAAATCATTATGATCATTTCAAAACGACAGTTCCAAGAACCTTATGCTTGCTTCAATCCAAACATGGATCGAATAATCCACAAACCTTGTTTGTTGGTTATACAAAATCGTCAGGATGTTCTAATCATCCTCCAAAAGGTTTCCTTTTCAGGAAAGCGATTTTGATCTGTAACTGACACATTTGATAAATGAAATATGCAGTTATCAACAAGCATCTTCAAAATGGATTTACCATGGCAACAGGTAAAAGGTTGAACCGTTATTTAACACAATGTTAATAACGATACCTTTCCATCAAAAGCCCAGCTTTGTACGTTGGTTTGTTGCCTTCCATGTATGTCTTCCTTGAAGACGTTTAATGTACCAATAGGCACAATGCCTTGTGGTACAACAACTAGTATCCAAAATAGTTGTTATACATGGAATCCATTTTGGACTCATGGCACTTTGCCAAAATAGGGAGTTGATACCTTGTATCATTTCCTCGTACGTAGTCGGTTGGTATTCCTCAATAAGATTTACATCTTTATGAGGTTAGATCAGAAACCCATACCCTAGGTTGTTTTCTGACTCTATCCGATCTACCCTGTTCTTGTGTATTCGAAGATTAATGGTATAGATTCATCATAGATGAACTATTTGTGTTCCATTAAGGACTTCGTGCCTTGAATAGTATTACTTCGATTTTCATCGAGTATCACTATCCTCCCACTGACCACTGCATATCGGTATTCCTCTCAGGAAAACCGCATGGTGAGCAACAATCATATTGTTCTCATGTGAGATTTACAAGTACTATACTTAAGGTTTCCCTTAGGATAACCTATATTGGCACTAATCCAATTTGGGTTTTTAGTTTGGTATCATCCAAACGTTATGCCTGGCATACCCAAATTATTAGGAGTAAGAAACCCCGTTTCTTTCCTGTTCATATCCTATATGATATCTGTCAAACAGATTTATATGGAACCTTATTCTAAATAAGTTTTGCACTGTTAATACATATCCTGTTTGAAGGAAATGATAGCTCAGAGCGACTCGTGATAAACCTTATCATGTCCAACAAAATTCGGTTTTAGTTCGGACACATCGTCTAACTGACGTGTCTCGAGAAGAGTCATCATATGAAAGAATATTGTACTCTTTCATTTATGTATGAAACTTAATGCTTAAGTATTTTCATTACGGTCTTACCGCGACGGTATAATACTATAGCCAATCTGTTTATCTACTTCGTGTCGAAACTCTAAAAGTTTCCGAATTGTGTTCTTCAAAAGAAACACATAACCATAACGTGATGCCACATCCGTTAAGGTCACGAAATATTCATGTTCACATCTAGCCTAGCTAGATATGGGCCCACTTATTTCACCATGAATAGGGCTAACAGATCGGTGGCTTTCATACTATTACCAACTAAATAGTGTTTTAGGTGTTTTACCTAATAAACTAGATTCGCAGACCTTATTTGAATAGTCAAATCAGCCCTAGTACCCACTCTTCAAAGGTGTGAATATACGAGTCTCGTTTAATTGTGTCCTAGACAACAATGCCATAAATAAGTCTCTATTGATCATATCAATTTGAGCTATTTATTTGTCATTTTATATGTTTGAGATTTTTCTTTATATTCAAAATATAAATTCTGTTATTTACATCTAACGTATTTTATCTCAGTATCATCTTTATATAATAAAACACTTAGTGTTCTATAATATAAAGGTTTTATCCGCAATGGATTAAACACTGATATAGAGATAATGTCTCTAGTCAAACTAGTTACATTATAACAGTTCCTAATTTAAGTACATACCCAAAGGGTAGTTCCTAAACTTAGGTATCCACGGTCGAAACAGTGAATTTCGTCCAGTTTCCGATTTGCAGAGAAATCTCGGTTTAAAGTCAGTATTCAGCTCATAGCGGATTCTGAACATCAATACATATATTTTATGTACCACACTAAGTATTTAAAATCCAATTTCAATACTAGTAGTGAACATAACTTTGACAAATATTTTTAAAGTTAGAGCCTCGCCCTTTCTTCAATTCCTCCGTGTCTTCCATATCCAAATGGTAGTCGCTACGGGATATGTCAATTATCATTTTCGATATTTCACAAACCTTTGGCCAAGCCTTGGGTTTTGGAATATTGAAACGATGTGCACCTTGTGCTACATGCCCAATTGCAAACTTTGACTTTTCTCCACTAGAATGGTCAAATCAATTCTCAAAGAATTATTAATTGCAATTTTAATACTTTTAAATCTAAAGATAGATTTATTGTAAGTATATTAATTAAGCACTAGTCATCATCACATAAATCTTCCAAAGATTTATGCTCTACAATTGCTTAATTATGGGTTTAGTAATAATAAGTTATTTTATTCAATAAAGTAACCTATTTATTTATTCCCAATTGAAAATTAAATCATTTAAAATATTTAATCCCAGATTATATTTTAAATATCAACTTTCCAATTTCTTATCTTGATTACAATAGTCCAACTATTTAACCAACGATTAGTGGTACTATATATATTATAATGATTATAATAGTCCAACTATATAATCAAATATAATCCAATTAATTAACCTCAATTACATTGATTACTATAATCCAATTATAAAATCAACTGTAAACTGAAATTAATTAATTCAAATATATTGATTAATATAATCCAATTATATAATCAAGTATAATACAGTCCAACTGTTTATTAAAACAACAATTTAAATATTAGTCCAACTAACATTTAATCTTATGACGAAATAATTTATGAGCGCGTATGGCGAGTAATGGAACGAATGTTGCAAATTCAATACTTGCCTCCCACTATTTTTCGTCGAGCCTCTAACCCTCTGTCGAGTACTCGGGAAACTGTGTTTCCTAGTGGGCTAGGATCCCGTTAAAGTATCATACAATCTTGACTTTGGTCAACAAAAATTGTATGATAATTAACAAGGTAGATGTCGAAGATCAATTGGATCCCATCCAACTCCTAGATCCAGTAGGTGGACATCCAAGTCGAAACATATATCTAATATATGCCTATATATCGAATATATACCCTACCCGTTTCCTCTGAATCAACTAGGCCTTGGCTTTGGCACAATAACTGTTAGACATTACGTCCCATAGCGTCACTGTTTGTAAATGATATTGTATTATTGTACAAAATTAACTATGTGATAATGAAATTGCCTTTTGCCATTTTGTAAATATTATTTACTTTGATTTATAAATGGTGAAAGTCCATATGATTAGTACCTGGACTGAGAATGATATGAGACAGTATCAGTCCCCAAAGGTTTAATCATTAAATATCCCTAGCCGTAGTATTATCGAGACTGGACATCGATAATGCGGAATAGACTAGTATTGCGCTTGTGCACGTTGTGAGGGCACAACGGCATAGTTCTCATATATTTAAGTATTGGATACTTATGCAAGTGCGATAGGAGGTTGCGTTTTACCGATGGTACGGAAAACAGCTTCGCTCTGGATAGACCCCGCGAGGGAATCCCATTGGTAGTATGTCTGCGTGTCTATGGGAGGCCGCATCAGGGTAGGTGTATATGGTCTTAACCTGAGACTTACATCGCTAGTACTTGCGACAATCGGTAAACTTTGGTTTTGGTGGTTGGGACCTTAACCGGTTCTGTGTACACCTCTTCTGGGTTTATCGAGAATCGTAGTGTACTAGATGTGATGTCAAGATGGAAGTATCGCTTCAGACATATGGAGGCGATGATCACGCAGGACACAGAACTAGTACTCTATAAAAGGTTGCAACCGTCGGGACAATATGACCAGGTCAGGATTGTCCGATTTAAAGAGACTAGTTGTTTGATGTCCGATATATGTTTCGTACGGGGCAGACACATCTCCAGCCCCAGGCCTAGCATGTGATCATCCGATACTGGATCGATGTACGCAATACTACGGTATACTACGCTTGATATAGATCTTATATTCCTATAAGAATATTTCTGGAGAATTGGGTAGGCATGGCGCTTTGCTAGAAGCCAACCTTGTCTTGTGAATCGGTAAAACGTAGTACGAGGTACGTGCGTGTTCGGATTATCCGACGACCGTATTTACTGCCAACATATCCGGAGATCTCTTGGGTCGCTTCCTGAAGATTCACCTATGATATTTGATTCGAACTTAATAATCTTGGATTAATTGCGGAGAAACTTTATCTCGGATAAAGTGCCTTATTTAGAGAGAGAACGATTAATTTTTGGAATTAATCGATAAAATTATTATATTCGATATAATAATTGAAATTCGATTTCGACGCGAAATTAAAATTAGATTTTAATTCGGGCATACAAGTTAATTTAGAATTAATTCGTTAGCGACGTAAATAATAATTTCGCTAGGAGCGATTATTTATTTAAATTCGATTTAATTAACGTCGCGACGCAAGTTCGGTATTTCGGAAATATCGAATCCGAACGCGTGAGTGGACGTGGGCCCACTTTCATTTGGAAACGTGTGGGGCCCACTTGACACATGTCATTATATGTATTATTTTATTGATAATGCATTGCATGGTGATAGTGTATAATACACTCTAATGTTATGCATGGAATTTGAGTGTTTGACACTCTAAGCCTTTGCATGGCTTGTGTCATAGATTTATTATTATTTAATAAATATTATGGCATAAATATAAATTGATTTTTGGTATCAAAAATCAAGAAGAACAAAAGGAAAATTCTCTCCTCTCTCTCTTGATGACCGAAAACTGCATGCAGTTTTGGTCTTCATCTTCTTCAATTTTGGTTGCCAAAAGCTTGAAGAAAGGCTTGTTGTTTGGAACATCTTCTCACATGCAAGGCTAGCACCATCAAGGGATCAAAAGAGGTGATAGGGAAACCATCATAGAGCAAGGAATTCACAAAGCTTGGAGCTTCCTACTTCTTGTCTTCCTTGGCCGAATCATCCCAACCTTGGAGCTTCCATTTGGTTTGATTTTTCTTCATCAACATAGCATTGTAAGTATGATTCCGCCATACTTCATGTTTATATATATTCTTTGTTGTATTTCTTATATGCTTAATCTTTCCTTGGGACATATTATAGAAACCAACAATGGTATCAGAGCCATGGTTAAGCATGAAATACTTTAGGTTAAAATTTGATAAAATTGGTTGAAGCATGTTCTTGTGAAATTTGATGAATAAGTATGCTTGCATGTATATAGATTGATGTTATATGGAATCAATTTTATGAAAAATGCATTGGATGATTTTTCCCCAAAATTTTAACCTTGGCCGAATGGGTGTGTTAAAATTGGTTGAAGCATGTCTTGTGAAATTTGATGAATAAGTATGCTTGCATGTATATAACATGATGTATATGGAATCAATTTTATAAGAAAATGCATTGGATGATTTTTCCCCAAAATTTTGACCTTGGCCGAATGATATGGTGAAATTGATTGAAGCATGTTCTTGTGAAATTGATTAATAAGAATGCTTACATGTATATAGAATGGATACATGGAATCAATTTTATGAAAAATGCATTGGATGATTTTTCCCCTTAAAGTCATGCCTTGGCCGAATGTGTTGCTTACTACTTGGAGTGGATTGGAATTTTGTTGTTTTAAGATCATTGGATGACTTAGAACGTGTACGGGACGTAGATTGTAATAATTCAATCGGATTGAAAAACAAATCGACACAAAAAAACTCACCTTGGCCGAATGTACATAGGACATGTAAAGGAGTTGATTTTTGTTAAAATTAATGTTGGACATTTATTTTGAACAATACATGATTAATAAATTAAATGGGTATTTTTGAAATATTTGGTTTAATGTATAATCTTGGTTTTACACTTTAATTAATTGGACTTTATGTCTGGAATATTAAAATTTAATTAATGGGCTTAATTGGTGAATTGGGCTTTTAATATTGTATTTGGGCATAATGGGCTTGGTTGGACCAAGTAGATTTGGCCAAATGGATTGGATCCAATTTGGGCCTAAATCACTCCATTAAGTCCAAATATAATATAATGGGCTTTAAAATTTTAATTGGGCCTTATGGGCTTAAAATTGGTTTTATGGCATTTAAGGGTGATTCCTTATTTGGGCTTGGTAATTGGGGTTTGACCCCACATTGACCAAGCCCAAGCCTTAATAAATCAATTCTAAGTCCATTTGACTTGAATTAAATTAAACATTGGATGTTAGTTGGGCTTTGAGGCCCATAAGATTAGATTTAAATCTAAGTCTTTAAAGCACATTAAAAGTGTAAACATTTAATTTGGAATTAAATAATTGAATTAGTATTGAATACGAATTGAATTAGATTAATTAGTAGTTCGATATAATTCGCGAATTCGTACATATGTACTTATTCTCAATCGAGTTGGACCGCGCAAAATCAAAATCAAACCGTTGTTTGAACATTGGATGATCACTAAACAAAGACTAATTAATTGATAGATTGGTTGTAAAAGCATGTCTTTTTTGAATATAATGTATGGGATGAATGAATAGTGTATATCGGATGGTATTAGAAGGGAAAGGATAATTTAGAAATTATTGTAAAATTTGGAATTTATAAATTGGACCGTGCGTGTCCGCCTTATCTCTT
>SKCR01011313.1:0-13022 GCA_019454045.1 Zanthoxylum bungeanum | reverse complement strand
TGTCAGAATCATTTACAAAGTATTCGATACTTAATGGTTCTGTGTGTTTTCTTATCGAAGAAAATTATCGTATAACTTATAGTGAGAGCGATATTTGATATCGATTCTGGAACTCGCCATTGAACCATAAATTAAGGTTGTTCATAGCTTACTACGATCAAGTTTAGAACTTGATTGGGCTTTCGTCATGAATTGTTCATGAGATGTGCAAATTGTTTACGCAGCGAAGGCGAAGTGAGCTTGTAAAGGTTTGACCTTTATAGTATGACGGTGAGAAAGGTTATGCTCAGTAGTCTATTGTAGATTCTGAGAAAACTTGTCTCTTATCGCACTGTTTGGACAATTAAGGATCTGTTGGTTAATGTCGATATTAAACTGTATTTTTGGCTAAAGAATGCAAAATGGCGTTCTTGAGTGATTTCTTCGAATGGGAAATTCGTTGTGATTTCTTTGATTGAAGAATTCATTCTGGAATGGCCCTAGAGTTTGCATTTTTCTAAGATCACAGTTTGATATATTAGCTTATAGAGCCTATTGTAGACTCAGATAAGCCTTCCAGAAATTCGTGCTCTCTGATTTTGATACAGTCAGATTGTCTAGTTTTATCGAAGTATTGAGAATACGTATTTGTCAGTAGGGTCAGTGGGAGCGTACAATTTTCTTTCTATATTATATATCATAAGTCTTCTTTTCTCCGTGTAAGCAGTGAGAGTAGTCTCTGATATATTTGATATAAGGTTTTATATAAGATATAAAACTGATAGACTTGTGAGATACTTCCATTAGTCGCATATTAGATAAGATCTAATAAATGACATATCAAGACTATTTGTATGACAGTTAGTATAACTGTTTAACAGTTAACGTGTCTTTTATATATTATAGTTTTTCATCTTCGTAAAGATGATTCCTTTGTCGAAAGATAAATTGATTGAATGTTTAGTCAATTTTATGCATCATAGGATGATGACGTTATGAATACTATATTATGCGATTAAAGATATCAATTTAATTGTAATTGTTACGAGTTATTTTGATATGGTGCAGACCATATGATGAGTCTAGAAACATGTTCTTTGTGATCTTTGAGATATTAAGAACGAGTTTCTAATTCATGGAGAATTTAGTCAACAACCATAAGGTCATATTAGTTTTGATTCTAATTATGACATTAGATGGTATATGTCATATAAAGTCAGAAAAATGCAGTGGGAGTGTCACTGTTGATTCTACTAAACTAGTGGAATCAGTTGCAACTTATGAAGTATTGACTTATGAAGTTACATAGTGACATTTAGATTAGAAATTTTGATATTAGTGTAGTACTTGCAGTTGTCTGTAAATATTTGGATTTGATATCTAAATACATTAGACAACTCGGTAGCTATAGCACAATACTGATATAGCGTCTGATTCATATTGTTGTGGAATGTGGATTCTGTAAAATATGAATGATGCTGGCTTAGGAAAACGGTTGGGTTTGTTTGCAGACTCGATTCTTAAAGCAGACTTACTTGTTCTTGCCTACCTCTTGAGTGCTGGTGAGCTCTTGAGGGCCATGAGTATGTGATACTCATTGAGATGTGTATAGGATACCGTGGATTGGCACTAGAGCAAGTGGGAGAAATTGTTAGGGTTGGTGCTCAGAGTGCCAATCCGGATCGTATTTATGTCCGATTCATAAATACGAACAATTGTATTTTCCATAATATTACTAATTTTAGTGGTAGCACTTTTATCTTTTATACTATTCGATCTAATTAAGATTAGTTATCTGATTACGATTGGATCGAAACTGAATATGGTTCAGTGATAAGTGTGTATTAGACAAAGACCCTAGGATTTACAATATAGTGTGCAGTTACAACGTGGTTTGTAATTGACATTGGGAAGCGCACTATAAGATGTATATCCTTAAATATAGTTCCTGGTCAAGATTTACTGACACGGGTCAGTTAGAAAAATCTGCTGAGACCAGTACATGTCGTATATCGTGACTTAGTCCGATGGTTTATCCCAGTGAACCATGAGTCTCAGGAGACTCGTATAGACATGTAGGTGTTTATTTGATAAGACACTGAACGACTCACTGAAGATTTCCTAATAGATGGTACACCAACGTCAATAGGAACCTTCTCGAGTTGAGCGAGCATAGTGGTCCTTCGACTTGAGATACCACAGTGGGATATATGAGTTATCCTTCACACTTTGATGGCAGTCACGTCAACGATCTATTCACGATCAGACCTCCGCCTGTTCGTTGGGTGTGGACTGATACTCATGATATCCAGTGTGTATCAAGATAGGATCCGTCAGTCCTGTGTACAGGGCATAGGCATCAACGTGTTTATGATCTAGTAAATCCATGGCTGTGGTATAACATCGGAAACCAGTTCCGAATTTTATTTAGAGATCGTAAATTGAAAGTCGACTGTATTATACCGAACGGATTTGACGTTCTGATCTATATCCCAGGTATTATATGGATGGCCTGTGACGGAGGGATTATACGTATGTTATGACCTCGACTTGTATAGTTTAGCAAGATTATCCGTGGTCGTCATAATCAATGAGTGGGTGGATTATGGACACGAAATTGGATTTCGTGACGGATAAACCTAACTTAGAGAGTCCCACAATATGAAGTGTACTCGTTGAGCACTTTGGCAACTTGATATGAATAATATAGATTATTCATAATACTTCATCGGATTAAATGAGTTAATTCGGATCGTTTAATCGTTAAACGATAACACATGCAATTAGGAAATTTTTTCCGTAAATAATTATTGTGTATTTGTATTTGATACATAATACGATTAGATACACATTAATTCTTTGTCAAATGAGATTTTGACACATGCCATAAATATATGTATTTGTTATTTATTGTAAATAAAATACATATATTGGTGTAAATTAATTGTTTAATTATTTAATGGTTGAATACTTAAATAATTTATTTTTTTTCCAACCTTATCCATTTATTATAATTGTTATAACATTGGTGGATATAATTGGATGACTTGGCATGAATTAATTATGCTTTATATATGTTCAATTTTGATTGAAATTTAAACATATAAAATATTTAGCATTTTATTTGTTAAATTGAAAAAGGACAAAAATGCCCCCAAGGCCAATTTCGTTTTTGACAAAAAGAGAAAAAATTATTTCTCTCTCTTGTTCATTCAAGTTGCTGCCGAGAGCTCCATAACAAAATGGGTTTTGATTTTGAATTATGATTCAAGCCATTAAAGTGAAGGAAATCATCAAGGAAAGCATAGGAAATATGGAGATTAGTAAGTAATCTTTAACTTCCTTTTAGTTAGAAAATTAGTTTCTTATTTCTTGATGTTTTAGAATTGTTCTAGGGTTCTTTCATTTTAGAAAAATTGGAGCTTTTGGTAGTAGATCAAATATTGGAAGTGTAAGAGCATGTGTGAAGTGTTTTAGGAACTAATTAATGTAATTTTGTTCCAATTTTGTTCAAATTTGTATTGGACAATAAGTTGTCATTCTAGAGTGTAAAAGTCATTCATTTTATGCCTAGAATTGTTCTAGAGTGATTCATATATGTGGTGACTTGATTTGGTGTTAAGATTAATTGATTTAGTCTTGTAAAATTGGATTTAAAGCATGTAAATAGACTGTTTTACTGCACAGATCAGATCTGGAATATCTGGTGATTTGTTGATGAAAATAATGTCTTATGAATGTTATGGATGTATTTTGGGAGTTGGTAAAACTGTCGGAAATTGTTTCCGACTTGAAATAAGCGAAAACGACCAAAAACGGCGTTAGCGGGTGGATTTTGAGTCAACCGGGTGACGGCTGTGAAAACAGTGATTCCTTCACTATTTGGGCAGCCCATGAAATGCTCCGACACTATTGGAGCTGACCTGGGCAGTTTCCATAAGTGTCGGGTAGTCGGTTCGGTCAAAAACGAGTTTTAGGCAATTTTGCGGAAAAACGGTTTTCGTAAAAGTTTCGTGAGTTTCAACTATGTTTATGTTAATATTTGATATTAAATAAATTGGTTTAGGTAATATATGAATAAATTATTCATATTAGATATTGAATAATTTATTCGGTATTTTAAAAAGATTTTAAAAATACGATTTCGCCCGAACCCGCCCTTCCGCTGCGCCCCGACCCCAAATCCCCAACATATATCAAGATGTATCATGCATTCATTAAACTGTGAAATTTCATAATTGGGTCAAATTTAATCATAATATCATCTAATATAAGAATGACACGTCATTTGTAATAGAATTTCTCTCCGCACTTGAGAAATGCAGCATTATTCTTTTATCTTTCATTACAGATACACTAATAAAATCTCAGATGATGTGGCACTAATACAAATTCACACAGTTTGGATTAAAAAAAATGATTAGACTCGATAACTAATTATCACATAATCTAATGAGATTATGCCAATCAATTGAGATTAAAAAAAACCCCATAAATCTATGAAAAATGTTAATTTACTCGACGGGAGAAAATCTTTGGTGCAACAGTGGTACCACGTCATCCATACAACAAGCCAATCATCATTTGCCACACGTGCTAAAAAGTCAAAAAACAACTAAAAAATAGGAAGAAAATTAAACATGTTATTTTTTAATTGGTTGGTGGTACCACGTTATCATGCCACTGTTCCACCAAAAATTTACTCTACTCGACGGACATGCGCGAACGTGCCCATCTAAGTTTATTATTACTGTTCTTTTTTTATTCTTTTCTATATCATTTTAATATAAGTGAATTTATATTCTCTTTTTTTTTTTTTGCCTCGAGAGTTTTGAAACAGATATGGGCCGCAATTTAAGTTAAGCCTTAAGAGCCCAATGAGCACCCAATCCAAAACCTCTATTTTTATTTAATTTTTTTTTTTTATTTGTTAACTTCTAAAACCCTAACCAAGAAGAGAAGCAAAATTGTAAAGCATATCGTTATTCGTCTTCGATGGCTGTAAGTACTTTCGCTTTAATTAATTTTGCTTCATTGAACTGTCTATTAAATCCATTGTTAAAGTTATTGCTTTGTTCGATTTGATTTTGATTTTTTATGGAATTTATTTTATTTTTTATTTATGATGATATTTTTGCAGACGATACCTGTAAACCCTAAACCTTTCTTGAACAATTTGAGACTGGAAAGACTGTCATCGTTAAACTCAAATGGGGAATGGAGTACAAAGGTTTTTTTTTTTAAACAATTTTTTCCGTTAGTTTCATCATTTTAAATGTGTTATCATTAATCAACTAGCATCTTATTCGATTAGCTTATTTTTAATATTTTTTTATCTATAATTTGAACATTACTTTTACTTGGTTTCGCTTTCAGGTTTTCTTGCCTCGGTGGATTCATACATGAATTTGCAGGTGTGAACCTATAAACTTTCATTTACTAATTTTAGCTACTTCTTTACGGTCTCCAGTATGTTTGAATTGTCAAATATGGCCTTACACATCATGTTGTTAGATATAGGCCGCATGTTGTTTCTCTATTTTTTTTTCGATTTGCAGCTTGGTAATGCTGAAGAATACATTGATGGACAACTCACTGGAAATCTTGGAGAGATCTTGATCAGGTAGGTTTCGCTAAATGGTATTGTTTCTTTTGTTGATTATAGTATCACTCAGAATGCAGTGGTTGGGACATTTGCTCTCAGGTTAATATATTTCGGTTTGGTAGAAATTGTTTGATACAAGAGTTGGAGCGAATTGGAGCAATCCTTTGGTTCTTGGGAGGATGAATAGGAAAGAGAAATTTCCAGTTATTTTTGCTTTAGTTAGGGCTTGATCGATTGTCTGATTATTTCAAATATAGATATTCATTTTGCAATTTGCCCATCTTCCATTAACTAAACATAAGGGAACAAGATGATATTTTGGTTATACATGATAAATCAGAGTGAGTTCCATCTCTTGTTGTGGGATGACATTGCTCGTCTTTGGTTAATTGTATCTAACCTGCGTCCCTTGGTTTAGTTTTAGTCTTTTAGAGAGTGGTGACCAGGGCACTTGGTGGTTTTCTGTGGCTTTTGGGGAGGTTGTTGGCTGTTTCTTTTCCTTGCTAAGCTTGATTCATCCATTCCAATCCAATGTAAAGATTTTACAGAAAAGTGGAACTATGGAACAGTGTTCTGATGGTTGTAAGATAGATGTGAGCTAAAATATTACAAGAAAATAGAACTATTTTACGTTGTTTGCTCTGTTGTACAAGAAAAATACTTTTTCGCTTGTTAGGTTTCTTTTCTTTATGCAATTCAATGAATCTATTTGAAATTTTGAATAATCTCAGAAAAAAGTCTGAAATGCTTTCAGAAATTGCAATCTGCCAATAGTTCCATGAATCTCATTATCAACGTGATTTTTGTCAATAGGTGCAACAATGTTCTCTATCTCCGTGGGGTACCAGAGGATGAAGACGTAGAAGATGCTGACTGAGTCTACGTCAGCATTCCGGCCATCATCTAAATAGACTCCAGCTGTTTCGGCCTAAAGTTGCTATGTTGTATTTGCAGTGAAATCAAAGACGGGATGTAATATAACCAACAAATTACCTTTGCCATTCATAGGCTCTGTCTGACAAACAAATTGGATTAATCGAATTCTGTATTCCAAGTGCTCACTTTAAATTCTGTTGCGTGCACTTTGCAGGACTGTGACCGGAACTTGTAGGGTGCTCCCATTCAAATTCGTAATTGCTTATTGTTTTTAGTTAGTTAATTATTCACGTCAATAATTTTACTCAGCAAAAGATATAATATTTTGACAAAGCCAAATGATTGTTAGATAAATCAATCATTTTCGCTAGATTTTAATTAACCTTTTAATCTGTAGTAAATTTTTTATTGTAATAAATGAACAAAACATTTTTTTTTTTTAATGCAAAACTCACTTTAAACAAATTTAAAATTTTTGTTAGTGAAGGGCAAAGCATAATAAGTTATTTTTGTAAACTTTCCAAATGTAATTAACCCCCTTGCTATTATTTCCTCCTCCATTGCTCAAAGTCGTTGACAAATGACAGAGAACCGAACTGACGTCGTTTTGGTCCCTGACAAGTAAACAAACAAAGGCAACGCACGCTGTGAACCAAAGTTAATGCCTAGAACATTCGTCTTCGCGCCGCCGTCACAAGACAAAATAAGTCACTCTCTTGTCTCAGAAGCATTTTTTCAAACAGGTAGCGGGCAATATCAACAAAAGAAGAAAGAGAAAACGAAACAGCAGCAGCAGCAGCAGCAGCAGCAGAAGAAGAAGAAGAGTAAAAGATGTGGTACTTATGCGTGTTCTTCCACAGACTATTAGACTACAGAAGGCCAGAAGTGGAATCACTCGCCGAACTTTTTGGTGTTGATATTAACAACAGCAAAAACAATAATAATAGTAGTAATAATGGTGCTTTAGAATGGAAGCTTCCAAAACACCACCACCCTGACTCTCCTTTCCATTTCGTCAATCTTCCCTCTGAAGATGTCGCTCGAAACATTGCTAACCGAAGTGAGTTTCTTAATCTTTTCACTTTTTTTTTTTAATTCATTTTTTATTTGCAAAATTAATTTCTTTTTTTTTTAATATAAGGTATACTGGTTAAGGGGATGTATGAAGTTTGGGGAGAAGGAAGTAGTTATGAAGAATTGGAAGAGGCTATTAGAAATTACCCACAAGACCGGATGCTCCCTTATTTGAGTTCTGATTCCACTTTTAAGATTACTGTTGATAGCTTTGGTAAAGTCATCAGTTTCCAGGAGCAAAATGAGAGAATTAAAGGGCTTTCTTATATTCCTTTCAAGGTCCATTTCGTATATTAATGATGTTTTATTCTCTGTGTCCACTGCTGACGACTTTCTAATAGAACAATGCTATAGCCACTCTATGTGTAAAAACCATTTGATATGAACTGGCATGGTGTAAATGTATTGGTTGAATGAAAATCCACACCGCCCTCCTGATTTGCTGTCTTTGTTTTGTGTTTTCATTCAAGCAATAATGACATGCCGCTACAAAATATTTTGTGGCTCTAGCAGTACTGTTCTAGATATCTCAAAGTTTGTACAAGTCAAACATTGAGAAAAGCTCTAAGAATGGAGGGATTATAGATTAATCCAAATGGAAACTGATTTCTGTGTTCTTCTTTGTCATATCTAATGTTAAGGACAAATCAATATTTGCAGGGTCGAGTTAATTTGAAAAATCCAGATCACAAGTTTTGGCTCATGGAAACTGATGACTATGGCGTTAATAATGGGCTCCCACCAGTGGTAGAAAGAAGAATATTTTTCGGTCGAGAAGTTGGTGCTGCTGATAGGAAGCTTATACCGACATATCAGTTAAAAAGCCGCACTTATCTTGGCCCCACAGCCATGGATGCAGAAATGGCTTTCTTAATGGCCAACCAGGCATTGGTCAAACCTGGGAAACTTGTCTATGACCCTTTTGTTGGCACTGGGAGTATTCTTGTTGCTGCAGCTCACTTTGGTGCAATGACAATGGTTTGCAATTGTCTCTTCATTGTTCTCTTTGAAATACATTGCACTTGATAGTTCTGTTTCAGCGTTTTTATGAACTATATCCTTTCTGTAAACTGGTTCAGTTTTTGTTTCTCTTGTAAATATTTCAGGGTGCAGATATCGACATTAGAGTTGTCCGTGATGGGCGTGGCCCGGATACTAATGTTTGGAGCAATTTCAAGCAGGTGAACATTCTATGTGATGAGATTTATTTTTCTTTTCCTGTTTTATGTAACTTTGCGTTTGAGGAAGTACTTGACACACTTTTTTATCCATGGCACATAAAAATAGATGAATTGCCATCAAATATGCAGTTGTGATGTATAAGTTTAACTCGTTTGAGGTTATTAACTGATACTCCTTTTATAATAATAGGTCATTCTCAATTTTTTAGTTTTGAAAATACATGGAACTTTACCTTGGTTTATATCAGAATTGCATGAGATTATACTCACTTGTTCATGTATATTTGCAGTATGGGTTACAAATGCCGATTGGTTTGCTAAGGGCAGATAATAACCTTCCATCTTGGCGTCCTGGTTTGAAAGAGGTATCTCCGGGAGGATTTTTTTATTGCTGTGTGTAATTGGTGCTTCCTTTTCTGTTTATATACTTTGGTTGATTTTATTACTTGAGCTTTTGATTCATTTGTTATACAATTATGATTTGCTGTTAATTTTGCCACCGAAAGTTAAGAATATATTACATCATCTCAGAATCCCATAACTTTAAAACGGAGAAAATTCTAATTTGAAGACATTATGCAATGGTGAATTCTAGAGGATTTTATGGGAGTAATTTTGCATTCTAAACTACATATAACGACATCCATAGTTATTTTTTTGATATTGTTGACTACAAATTGCAACTTTTACTACATTGGAGCATCAAATCATTGATGGTGCTTAATGACTCTTTTATTTGCATTAGGGTAGCATACTTGCTATAGACACTCCTTGCTACTGCTGCTTTGCTTACGACTATGGATGTTTAGTCGGTTAGTCCTATATAAGTTGAGAATTGCGACTAAGAACATTTGAAAGAGGGTTCACTTGGAGTTAGAAAATAGAACTTCCATTAAATTTGAAGATCAAATTGATGAATTAATGGTTTCATGGCTTATCATTTTATGAATGATTGAGAAGCTTAAGTGTATAAAACCACCTCCAACAAATAATGTTTGATTAAGAAGATGTTCAAATTTGAGTAGAACACACTGCAATTTGAATGTGATGCTACGTGTTGTCAATATTCTTTCACATGTTTCTTCATTTTTGAAGAACCTTTAATTTACATTTATGAAGTTAAATCTTCATTTTTTAAAAAGCCTGAACTTACCAGATAGATCTTCTGGTTTTGTCTGTTGAGCTCTTGGTGCCCATACTTTACGCAATTATAGTCAAGTTATAAGAAAGTACTATCCTGTTGATTAGGTCTTTGATGCCATTATCTGTGACCCTCCTTATGGAGTCCGAGCTGGAGGACGTAAATCTGGTGGCCGAAAATTGCTAAAGGGAGTTGTGGATCCTTACACTGTTCCCGATGACAAGAGGGTTGGCCACATACCATCAACAGCGCCATACTGCTTATCGGAGTGCGTGCACGATTTGCTTGACCTTGCCGGTAGGATGCTAGTAATGGGTGGCAGGCTTGTGTATTTCTACCCAGTTCTAAGAGAAGATTCAGTGCACAACTCTTTCCCAGAGCACCCATGTTTTAAATTGGTTGCTTCTTCCGAGCAGATCTTAAGCTCTCGTTACAGTCGTGTTCTACTAACAATGGTTAAGACAGGTCCATACACGGAGGAAATTGCAGAGACTGCTAGGACAAAACATTTGGAGTTCAGAGAGAACCATTTAAAGTGGTTGGAAGATGGTAATCTTCATTCTTCTGTCTTTGCCCCCGTGGATCCACAGTTGACTGCAATAGGTGATCTCAAGCTCAGCAAAGACCCAAAGCCAAAATACCGCGGCAAGTATGTATAGTATTTTTAGCTACAATGCCTCAAGAGTAGTAGAAAAAATTTTGTGGGGTTCAAATGAAACCGACATCAAAGTTGCACCATATATACATCCAAAACATTTCTGTAGCGGTATATGTATGAACTTGTAGCAATTAAGTTTGTGTTTGAAGTGGGATGGGGTTGTGATTTATTCTTGACAAGCATGTTTACATTTTATACATTAAATTATTGAAGAATTTTACTTAATTTTGGCTGTTCGTTTTAGTTACTAACTGCCCATTTGTTTATTGCATGTTGTATTCGTAGAAATCTGGATAGTAATGTCTAGACAATGATGGTACAATTTTTTTTTTTTTTTTTTTGAAAATCATCTGATTCGGCTAAACGGAACAGGTAAATCTCCTGATTATCTTATGCTCTTATAAAAAAAAATACATCTCATGGACTCCAACCTAGTTGTTAGAGGCACGCCTCAGGCTCAGATCATTGTGCCTCATAAAGGGTCAGGCCAAGCGACCTTCATCAAGCGCGCCTAGGCATAAAGGCTTGCGTATTTTAGATGCGTTTAGGCACACCTCATAAAAATGTGTGACAAAATTTCAACCCGAATTGACTCACCAAAGTCGAGATCAAGTTGTACAACATTTATTCAATAAATTATTATATGTTTTAGGGTTGGCTTCAAATTTTGACAAATAAATTTATTTGTATCATCGGTATTTGTATTATTGTAAAATATATATATATATATATATCAATAATATTAATAATTTCTCTTTATTTTAGTTGACTTGATTCTTTTCTTTTTTTATAATTTGCGCCTTACTTTCATCAGGCGTGCGCATTGTGCCTTGAGGCGTGCGTCTAGGTGCCCTAAGACCCTTTACGCCTTAGTGCGCTTTACGTCTTTAATAACATTAGACTCGAACCCATGACCCGACAATCAAGTACTAAATCTTTTTTCCACTAAGTCACACCCATTGGAGGGCGGTATTATGGTTACACTCAAAACTAATGTGACAATGCTAATTGATTAATCAGCTTATTTTTAATTTTCTATTTTCCAAAAATTATCTGATTTTAACTTTTTAATCTATTTTTAAGCTCTCAATATCTTTTTAGGGTTTCAATTGATGATTTTATGTGAAAAGGGGGAAGGATTCTATTAGAAACGATGAAAAAAAATTTGATATAAACTAATTGTTTACATAATAATAAAAATTTTAGATTGTTTAGCATTTCTTAATCATCAATAGTTTTTTTTTTTTTTTGTGATTTTTTGAATATTTTTAGAGATCATTTGTAATTTTTGATTTTATTAAATATCAACTTTACACTACCCAGATTATTCATGTAGACGTTTATTTACTAAAAACTAGCTCAAAGCAAGTCATTTCAAGACATAACTAATTAAAAAAAAAATCTCATTAGATGAGTTCAGTTACATAAATCATTTGACGTCATTATATTATATAGTAAATTATTATCTCATTAAACTCACTGAAATAAAAATCTCTTCATAAATTTTTGTATTTTTATCCCAACCCGACCCATGTACACGACTAAGCTTAAATGTAAACATTGATTGTAGGCATTATTATGATGGGACAAATGGACATGATTAAGAAAAACTCGTCCCCAATTTTAAGTTTTATTTATTAATATTTTCAAACTATTAAAAAAAATCAATTATTAAATTTTAAATCAATACATTTATTATGTTTTCCGAAAACCAAACTTAAAAAAAAAGAATAAATAAATAAATAAATTAACACTTAAATTATAATAGGATTATTTAAAACCTGATCTATTTATCCATCCAATTATCGCAAATTGACAGCGGATTTTGTGTAGCTGAACCAAATGATAAGGAAATTCTTAAAATTTCGCGTAAATGTTTGGAAATTTATATTGTAGGACATAAATTTTGACATTTTACAAATATAACTTAAGGTTGTAGACATTTGTATCTAGACTTCTATAACAGTGTGATGGACCTGATGGTTGGTTGTGTACGAATTAATTGTATCTACCATTATTTTTGACAATATCAGTAATGCAATTCATCCAAATAAACCTAATCCGAATGAAAGAGTTATGACGCAATCGAATATGAACGACGAAAATGTTAAATTGAAAAACTTTATTTTTTAATTTGGAGTTGAATCAACTTTAGGTTTAATAGTGTATTCTTTATAACAGTGTAACGAATCTCTACCAAATTACAGAGGATGAAGATATAAAATATTCTTTCCACCGCTTTCTAGTTATTGTCTAATCAAAGCTTTAATTTTCAAATTCTATTCAAATTATTATGAAAAATGATAAGGAGATCAAAACAAAATTAAACGATGATAAAATCATTTAATCTTCATTTATTCTTTATATCACAGTATATGTAAATGCACTAAAAAATCATAAACTTTGAAAGCTTTTTTTTTTTTGGGCCAAGATGCCTGAAGTGAGAGAACGGAGTATTAGTATATGCATATAAAAGAAAAACAGAACAAGCTAAAAATGATATATCAA
>SKCR01011312.1:0-13226 GCA_019454045.1 Zanthoxylum bungeanum | reverse complement strand
AATATACTTTGGTTTTGTTCGTCCAGGGCTTTAACAGGTTCTGTGTATGCCTCTGTTGGGTATATTGAGAATCGTAGTGTGTTGGGTGTGATGTCAAGACGGAAGTATCACTCCAGTCGTAATGGAGATGATGATGGTCACGTAGGATACGGTACTGGTTCCCTTATGTACTGCAGTCATCGGGATAAATGACAAGGTCATGTTTATCCGATATAGAGACTAGTTACCAGAGATCTGATATGTGTTTTGTACGGATAAGACACAATTTCAGCCCCACGCCTAGCACGTGACATCCGATACTGGATCGAAATATGTAATACTACGTATACTACGCCTGATATAGATCGCTTATTCCTATAAGTATATTTCTGGAGAATTGGGTAGGCATGGCGCTTTGCTAGAAGCCAACCTTGTCTTGTAAATCGGTACAAACGTAGTATAAGGTACTTACGTGTTTGGATAGTCCGACGACCGTATTTACTGCCAACATATCTGGGGATCTCATGGGTCGCTTCCCGAAGATTCACCGATGACGTATGACTCGCACTTTAATTAATCTGGGATTAATGAGATGAGAGAAAATTAATCTAGGATTAATTGTAGAGATATTTTATCTGGGATAAAATATCATTTTAAAGAGAGAGAACGATTAATTTGGAATTCATCGATAAAATAATATATTCGATATATTATACGAAATTGGATTTCGACGCGGAATTGAAATTAGATTTTAATTCGGGCGAACGAGTTAATTGAGAATTAATTCGTTAACGACGTGAATAGTGATTTCACTAGGCATAATAATTTAATTACGTCGCAATGGAAAATTCGTTTATTTGGAATTAGCGAACCCGACCCCGAGAGTGTTTGCGAACGCATTCGCATTTCAAATTCGAGTGTGGCACGCAAGTCACATCAAGCGTCAAATCAGTAGTCACATCAAGCGTCAAATCACATGTCACTTTGAGTGATGTGATAATTTGATTGATTGATTGATTAATGGGAGTTGTTGGGAGCTTTTAAAGCTTGTACTTGTTTGACTTTTTGAAAATCAAATTTGGTATATGTTTAATTAATTTTGGAAATAAATAAAACATATACACAACTTCCATCTCTCTCTCCTTGCTCACGTTTTTGGAGCCAAATAATCTCCTCTCTCACTCGGTCTTGGACCTTCTTTTCTTCTTCTGGTTTTCTGTTACTGCCGTGACTAATGGAGAAGTAAAGAGATGATTTTGCTGCAAAATCATCAAGTGCTAGCACACATAGGAGCCATACAAAGGTGATAGGGAACTCACTTCATGAGCTTGGAATCACCATCAACCAAAGCTTGGAGCTTGGAGCAACAATGGAGATCATTAAAGTCAAATCCAAGGGGAACCAGTGCAGCTCACTGCCGAGACTCCAAGGGGGCAGAAAATGAATTTTTGTTGTCTAACGCATCGCTCAACCGTTCGATGTAAGTATTCCGCAACTTCTTCGATTGTATTCGTACATGTTTTATGCTTTATATTCGATCCTCGGGACCGTAGAACTCCAACAATGGTATCAGAGCGAAGTAAAAGCATGAAATTTGATTTAGGGCTTAAAGTTGGGTAAATTGTATTTGAGCATGATTTAATGAAATTGGATGATTTAGCATGCTTAAATTATGTTTAATTGAAGATTGATTGGATCAATTTCAAGAAAATTGGTTTGGAACAATTTTGCCCAAAATTCTTAGCTTGGCCGAGTGTTTGCTATACCCTAATGTCTTGGATTTTTTATTTTTGATTCATTGGATGAGTTGGAATCATGTTGGGAATATTGATTTAATGTTGAATTCGATTTAATGGATTGAATTTGATTTGGACATAAAATCCCCTCCAAAGCCGAGACTTTGATAAGCATGATTGGGTTTGATTTTTGTTAAATTGTGTTGGACACTATTTGATGTTAAAGAGCATGATTAGTTGTGTAAATTGATGATTTGGAAATTTTGATTTATGTAATTAATTATACTATACACTTTAGTTTAATTAAATATGAAATTTGGAATTTGTTGTGTTTAATTAAATGGGCTTAAATTGGATTTGGGCCTGTTGTGGGACACAGAAAGACGACGCATGTTGTCCTAGGCTCAAGGCCTAGTTGGGAGTACGGAGTAGCCCGCGGGCGACTAAACCGGAGATAATGGAGTCGCCACCCGGTGAGAACGGGAAAATGAGATTTAAGGCCGCACTCACCCCTCGCAAGGGAAGACCTCAAACCGTTGAGTTCGGAATGGTCCCTTACTTATGTCACTTGTAATGAAAGGATTTGTGTAATAATTTATTCAATCTTAAGTAACACTTATTTCCAAGAGTATCATGCTTCTAAATCCATATGCACAAAAATGAAACTTACACCTAAATTTGCATATATTTCACATCTAAGATTGTATGCCTGAAAGTACATCAAAGTAGCAACGAACATATAACTTCATTGGCATATTGTATTCATGGAAACACAAGCACACACTAACCACACAAGCACACATAAAGGCGAATCAATTAATGGCGAACATGTGATTTCATAGATATATCATAAACAAATAGCCATTACATGTCTATGAACAAATAAAAGAGTCAACTAAGTACATAACGCAAAAAGAAACTTAAGGATACAATTAGGCATTAAAGTAAGCATGCTATGACGTGGTGCAAAAGAAGATAACTAATATGGACACAAACACACATGTGAGCACTTTTCCAAGTGGTACGTGGAATTGTATCCAAAGTACAGACCGCATTACCGTCCATTCGGAATCGGCTACGGAATTTATGTCTGGGTTTCCATCCAATATACTACAAGAAATAATACTCAAATGCTATCATAACATGGATATATGAATTATACTACGCTAAGCCAAGACTAAGGTAAATGATGCATCCAATATATGAAAGACGCGGCGAATATCCTGGTAAAAGTAGCCTTTTAGGCTTTTTCTTCCCCCAAATGGAGAACCTTTTTAGTCCAACACAATAAGCCCATGCGCTTTCCATTACAATGCGTACAAAGACAAAGATAACTATATGAAACTTCGTATACCCGATTGAACACATCTTATATTCAACCGAATATACATCAACCGGCGCGGCCACAAAGCATCGGGTAAAGGGTTTTAACCCCTCCAAATTGGGGACCTTTAATCTGACTTACTAAGCCCATGCGCTCGATTGCATCATGCATACAAAGAATAAAGACAATAACATCAAACTTAGTATGCCTGATTGAACATATCTTACATCCAACCGAAAACACAACATCAACCGGCGCGGCAAAGCATCGTGGTAAAGGGTTTTAACCCCTCCAAATAGGGGACCTTTAATCCGACTTACTAAGCCCATGCGCTCGATTGCATCATACATACAAAGAATAAAGACAATAACATAAAACTTAGTATGCCCGATTGAACATATCTTAGATCCTACCGAACACACATCAACCCGCGCGGAAAAGTGTCATGGTAAAGGGTTGTAACCCCTCCAAATAGGGGACCTTTAATCCGACTTACTATGCCCATGCGCTCGATTGCATCATGCATACAAAGAATAAAGACAATAACATCAAACTTAGTATGCCCGATTGAACATATCTTACATCCAACCGAACACACATCAACCGGCGCGGCAAAGCATCGTGGTAAAGGGTTTTAACCCCTCCAAATAGGGGACCTTTAATCCGACTTACTAAGCCCATGCGCTCGATTACACCATGTATAAACAAGTAACATGCGGAATTCAAATGACAAAAAATAAACAAATCAAAGCAATATAAAACAAAAGAAGGTGCCGCTTACTCAAGCGGTACGTGGAGTTGTATCCCGAGTACAGATCATACTACCGTCCATTCGGAATCGGCTATGAAATTTATGTCCGGGTTTCCATCCGATATACCGCGAGAGTTGACACATCTTTCATTTTATTCCAAGGCCACAAGATACAATATTTCATAATACATGCATATTTATCTACTCAAGGGCCACAACATGCATTTTAACATAACAATCATGCGAACAATACTCAATAAATAATGAAAATAAAACAGAAAACGAATGTGGAAAATACCCTCAGGTCTAACCTTTTTTGCCGACTTTCGGACTTGCCTTTCACGGAGATCGGAAGGGTTAAAGGGCCTCAACTTCTCCGGTTCACTGGTTTAGCATCTTAGCTCACTGTTTTGCTATTTTGCTTACTGTTTTACCTCCGTTTTGCTGCCGTTTTCTCTGTATTTCTGCTCACTGTTTCAGGTCACTGCTTTGGCATTTTAGGGTGCATTTTTGGGCAGTATGTAAGAGTATTATGCGGCTGTTTTTGGTCACTATTTAGGGGCCGCTTCAGGCAGTTTTCACGATCATTAATTAGGCAATATAGGGCAGTTCATGGGGTTTTTTTTCAGCGAACTAGGGGCTTTATGTTGCGTGAATGAGTGTTCGGTTTATATTGAAGGGTTTCTTGGCTCACTGGTTCATATGTGCATGCGTTTTAACGTGGCTGCATGGAGGGTGGCGTGATGGTGCTGTGTGGGGGAGGGCTGAGTGGCGAGCCAGTGATGAGGCCGTGTGGTTTTTGGTCAAAAGGGAAATGCCGAGTGGCTTAGGGTGCTGCTACGTGAGGATTTCGTGGAGTGTGTGTTGTTGTTTCCGTGAAAGAGAGAAGAGAGAGAGGTCAAGTGTTTAGGTTTTGTATTTTGTCGTGAATCAATAATGTGTGAAGGGAGTGCATGACTTGGTTATGGGTTGTTTATATAGAGAAGGGTTAGGGCTACTCCTTGTCTTACAAGGAAGTGATTTGATTTGGTGTTTAAGAAGGAAAGCAATGGATTGAGGGGCGACAAATTTGGTTTAGATTAGGAATACAATAATATTGATTGGTTAGGATTAGGCATTTAATTTGTTAGATTAGGAAGTCAATATTTTTAATTTGTTATGATTGATTTTAATTAGGCATGAAATCATTTTAATTTAGTATGTGATTTTGTTTAGTTAGGAAGTTAATATATTTGATTTGTCTAAATAGGTATGATTATATATTATGTTTTATTTAATTGGTAAATGGTTTTAATATTTATTTATTCAATTTAATTAATATTCATTTAGTTAATACTTAATTAATTAATATTTGATTTAATATTGGTGTATATTATGGTGAATGGGTGTGTGGGCTTGGTGTTGTGTTGGTTTGGTGAGTGGTTTATTAAATTAGGAAGTGATTTATTTTAATTTTGGTATTAGATTTTAATTAAATATTTGTTTAATTTAATTTAGATTTAATTTAATTTAATTTGTTTTATATTAATTTAAATTGGAATTTAATTTGTGTTGGATCTTAATTTAATTTCATTGTATTTTAATTTACTTTAAATTAGTTAACTTTAATTTAATTTAATTTGATTTGTGGCATGTATTTTAAAGGTTTTAATTATTTTGGATTGGGGTGTGTTTTAAAACAAAGGTCCAACAGCGAGCCCGAAGCTAAACAAGCGAGTCAAATTCGACAAAGTACCGATTTCCATCTTTTCCCTTCCGACGTCCGTTTCCCGCGGCTCCCGCGACTTAAAAGGTAGTGCCTCCAAATGAGACTCATCATCGGGTTTCACATGCAAAAATGCAATGCTACAGTCGCCCTCACTTTGATGGGACTTGTGCAGTGTGTGACTTTGAACAATCCTATCAAAGTTATGCAATGCATTTCTACTTACCTGGCTCGCCAGCTGCCACTTGACTTGCCATGTGTTGAGTTGAGTTGATTTGGCGGTGAGATGCTGCGACCCCTGGTTCATTCCCGAACCGTGCTCCATTTTTGGAGTGCCATTTTCGGCATCTGTTGTGTGTGTTCCATTTTGGAACGCCATTTTCGGCATCTGTTGCGTGTGCTCCATTTTGGAACGCCATTTTCGGCATTTGCTATGTGTGCTCCATTTTGGAACGCCATTTTCGGCATCTGTTGTGTGTGCTCCATTTTGGAACGCCATTTTCGGCATCTTGTTACGTGTGCTCCATTTTGGAACGCCATTTTCGGCATTTGCTGTGTGTGCTCCATTTTGGAACGCCATGTTCGGCATCTGTTGTGTGTGCTCCATTTTGGAGCGCCATTTTCGGCCTCTGTTGTGGTAGCGGTCCATTTCTGAACCGTGCTGTCCGAGAATGTGGCTCATTTTTGAACCGTTACTTGATGAGGTGGTCTTTGCTGCTACAATCCTGCGTATACAATATAAAAATTGTATGTATGTGATATGTATGCATGTATGTATAGATGCATGATGCTGATGTAGGCTTCGCCCCCCTAAACCGACACCGATGTAGGCCTCGGCCCTGAGACTCATCCCCAAACTGATACTGATGTGGGCCTCGGCCCTGAGACTCATCCCCAAACTGATGCTGATATGGGCCTCGCCCCCAGACCGATACTGATATGGGCCTCGCCCCAAACTGATACTGATATGGGCCTCGCCCCCAGCTGATACTGATGTGGGCCTCGCCCCCAACTGATACTGATATAGGCCTCGCCCCCAGACAGATACTGATATGGGCCTCGCCCTTAGACTGATACTGATGTGGGCCTCGCCCCCAACTGAAGCTGATATGGGCCTCGCCCCCAAACTGATACTGATATGGGCATTGCCCCCAACTGATACTGATATGGGCCTCGGCCCTGGGACTCATCCCCAAATTGATGCTGATATGGGCCTCGCCCCCAAACTGATACTGATATGGGCCTCTCCCCCAAACTGATACTGATATGGGCCTCGCCCCTAGACCGATACTGATGTGGGCCTTGCCCCTAACTGATGCTGATATGGGCCTCGCCCCCAACTGATACTGATATAGGCCTCGCCCCCTAACTGATACTGATATGGGCCTCACCTCTAAACTGATACTGATATGGGCCTCGCCCCTAGATTGATACTGATGTGGGCCTCGCCCCCAACTGATGCTGATATGGGCCTCGCCCCCAAACTGATACTGATATAGGCCTTGCCCCCAACTGATACTGATATGGGCCTCGGCCCTAACTGATACTGTTATGGGCCTTGCCCCCAACTGGTACTGATATGGGCCTCGCCCCCAGACTGATACTGATATGGGCCTCACCCCCAGACTGATACTGATGTGGGCCTCGCCCCCAAACTGATACTGATATGGGCCTCGCCCCCAAACTGATACTGATATGGGCCTCGCCCCTAGACTGATACTGATGTGGGCCTTGCCCCTAACTGATGCTGATATGGGCCTCACCCACAACTGATACTGATATGGGCCTCGCCCCCTAACTGATACTGATATGGGCCTCACCCCTAAACTGATACTGATATGGGCCTCGCCCCTAGATTGATACTGATGTGGGCCTCGCCCCCAACTGATGATGATATGGGCCTCGACCCCAAACTGATACTGATATAGGCCTTACCCCCAACTGATACTGATATGGGCCTCGGCCCTAACTGATACTGTTATGGGCCTTGCCCCCAACTGGTACTGATATGGGCCTCGTCCCAAGACTGATACTGATATTGGCCTCGCCCCCAGACTGATACTAATGTGGGCCTCGCCCCCAAACTGATACTGATATGGGCCTCGCCCCCAAACTGATACTGATATGGGCCTCGCCCCTAGACTGATACTTATGTGGGCCTTGCCCCTAACTGATGCTGATATGGGCCTCACCCCCAACTGATACTGATATGGGCCTCGCCCCCTAACTGATACTGATATGGGCCTCACCCCTAACTGATACTGATATGGGCCTTGCCCCTAGATTGAAACTGATGTGGGCCTCGCCCCCAACTGATGCTGATATGGGCCTCACCCCCAAACTGATACTGATATAGGCCTTGCCCCCAACTGATACTGATATGGGCCTCGTGTTAGACAGTTATGACCCATAGCGTCACTATTTTGTAAATGATATTGTATTATTGTACAAAATTAACTATGTAGTAATGAAATTGCCTTTTACCGTTTTGTAATTTATTTACTTTGATATAAATGGTAAGAGTCCCTATGATTAGTTCCGGATTGTGATGATATGAGACGGTATCAATCCATAAAGGTTTAATCATTAAATATCCCTAGTCGTAGTATTATCGAGATTGGACATCGATAATGCGGAATAGACTAGTACTGCACTTGTGCATGTTGTGAGGGCACAACGGCATAGTTCTCATATATTTAAGTATAGGATACTTATGCAAGTGCGGTAGGAGGTTGTGTTTTACCGATGGTACGGAAAACAGCTTCGCTCTGGATAGACCCCGCGGAATCCCATTGGTAGTATGTCTGCGTGTCTATGGGAGTCCGCTTCAGGGTAGGTGCATATGATCTTAACCTGAGACTTGCATCGCTAGTACTTCCGACAATCGGTAAACTTTAGTTTTGGTGGTCCAGGGCTTTAACGGGTTCTGTGTACACCTCTTCTGGGTTTATCGAGAATCGTAGTATATTGGGTGTGATGTCAAGATGGAAGTATCACTTCAGACATATGGAGATGATGATCGCGAGGGATACAGAACTAGTACTCTATAATGGTTGCAACCATCGGGATAATATGACTAGGTCAGGATTATCCGATTCAAAGAGACTGGTTGCTTGATGTCCGATATGTGTATCGTACGGGGCAGACACATTTCCAGCCCCAGGCCTTACATGTGATTATCCGATACTGGTTCGATATACACTATACTACGGTATACTACGCCTGTTATAGATCTTATATTCCAATAAGAATATTTCTGGAGAATTGGGTAGGCATGGCGTTTTGCTAGAGGCTAACCTTGTCTTGTAAATCGGTAAAAACGTAGTACTTGGTACGTACGTATTCAGATAATCTGACGGCCGTATTTACTGCCAACATATCCAGGGATCTCTTGGGTTGCTTCCCGAAGATTCACCAATGACGTATGATTCAAACTTGATTAATCTTGGATTAATTACGGAGAGACTTTATCTTGGATAAAGTACTATACAAGAGAGAGAACGATTAATTTGGAATTAATCGTAAAATTATTATATTCGATATAATAATCGAAATTCGATTTCGACACGAAATTAAAATTAGATTTTAATTCGGGCAAACGAGTTAATTTAGAATTAATTCGTTAGCGACGTAAATAATAATTTCGCTAGGCGCAATTATTTATTTAAATTCGATTTAATTAACGTCGCGACGTAAGTTCGGTATTTCGGAAATATCGAACCCGAACGCGTGAGTGCACGTGGGCCCACTTTCATTTGGAAACGTGTGGGGCCCACATGACACATGTCATTATATGCATTATTTAATTGTTAATATATTGCATGGTGATAGTGTACAATACACTCAATGGTTTTGCATGGAGTTTGAGTGTTTGACACTCTAAGCCATTGCATGATTTGTGTCATAAGTTTATTATTAATTTAATAAATATTATGGCATAAATATAAATTGATTTTTGTAACAAAAATCATAATACTCCTCTCTCTCACATTGCCGAAAAACAGATGCAGTTTTGGGCTCTCCATTTCTTCAATTTTTGTGGCAAGATTTGAAGAAGTTGTGCATTCAAAATCACAACAAAGGCTAGCACCTTCAAGGGATCATACATAGGTGATATGGGAAACTAATCCTTGAGCTTGGAAGGATCAAATTCGACTTGGAGTCCCTCTTTTCTTCTTGGCCGAGAGCTTCACTGCACAAGGGAGGAATTTCGCATCATCTTAGCATCCATTTTCAAGTATTGTGAGTATGATTCCGCCATACTTCAATAATTCATTCATGTATTTAAGTATTTTGCTTGTTCTTGTTGATCTTGGGGCTTGGTAATTATTTCCAACAATGGTATCATTTAGATTAAAGAGCATGCAAATATATTAGGATGTTATTTGGGAAAATTGTATGAAGCATGATTTGATGAGTTTGCTTGATTAAATATGCTTAGATGTATGTTATTTAGATTATACATCATCAATTTCATGGAAAATAAATTGGATTAATTTTTCCAACCCAAATGAGGCTTGGCCGAATACATGCAAGCATATGGACTAGATGATTTTTTAATTTTAAGACATTAGATGACTTGAAACAATATGGAATGATGATTTGTAACTCGATTGGATTGAAAACGAAATCGGAACCATTTTAATCACCTTGGCCGAATGCTTGATGGAGGATTAGGGACTTGATTTTTTGATTAAATAATGTTGGACATATATTTAAGACAAAAATATGATTAATGGATTAATTTGATATTTTGGGAATATTGATTTAAAGGATTAATCATGATAATACACTTTAATTAATTAAGTTATAAAATTTGGAATTTTAAAATTTGGTTAGTTGGGCTTAATTTTGAATTGGGCCTAAAACTATTATATTTGGACATAATGGGCTTGGTTGGGCCAAGTAGATTTGGACCATTTGGATTGGATCCAAAATGGGCCTAAATCACACCATTTAAGCCCAAATGTAATAAATGGGCTTTTATGTTTAATTGGGCCTTATGGGCTTGATATTGATTTTATGGCATATGAGGGTGATTCCTTATTGGGCTTGGTAATTGGGTTTGACCCATACATTGACCAAAACCCAAGCCTAAAGAAATCAATTTAAAGCCCATCAGACTTTAATTAAACGGACATTAGATGTTAGTTGGGCTTTGAGACCCGATTGTATTAGATTTGGAATCTAAGTTATAAAAGCACAATAAAAGTGTAAATATTTAATTTAGAATTAAATAATAGGATTAGTATTGAATACGACTTAAATTGGATTTAACGAGTAGTTCGATATAATTCGTGAATTCATACTATAAGTATTTATTCTCAAATTGAGTTGGACTCGCGCAAATGCAAACAATTGTTTGAACATTGTATTGTCACCTAATTAAAGACTAATTAATGGATTTGATTGGTTGTATAACATGCCTTGAATGAATGAATGTGGATGTGATGTATGAATAGTGTATATCGGATGGATATTAGAAGGGAAGGGTAATTTTAGAAATTATTGTAAATTTAGAATTTATAAATTGGACCTGCGTGTCCAGCCTTTCTCTTATTGTCTCTTTGTATTCTCTTCTCACCTAATTCCCCTCAATGTAAATGAGGTTTCTCTTATTGTATTATGTAATTGGGTAAGAGTAGAATAGTGCTAGCGGGGAGAGGAAATGGAGTGATGTTGTTCTAGGAACAAGTTGTTGTTCATATCCATCCGTATATCCTATTACTTTACTTTACGCGCTTTATGATGTTTTAGAAGCATGCTTAAGGGTGTATGATGATGAGACCTAACAAAGATAAATTAATTGGTTGCCAATTACGCGAAAAATCCCTCAAACAATATTAAGCGATTTTCCTTCCGTTGAATGATTCTTTCTCAAGATCCGAAATTGGCATTGGTTTGTTGGCCAAAGTCAAGACCTTTGTCAATTGAGGATGTGTTTGAATCATGAGAGTTTTGTTCCACATCGGTGTCCTGTCCAAGTTGTGATTTGTTGGCCAAAGTCAAGATCACTTCTTGTCCATCGACATTGATTACGAAACTTTCCTCGTCAATGGGTCCGCTTAACTGGAATCATTAGGTTTGTTGTGCCAAAGCCAAGGCTTAGTTGATTCAGAGGAAATGGTTAGGAAAATGTATTGGATGCATTGACATATGTATATGTTTCGGACTTAGATGTCCACCTACCGGATCTAGGAATTGGATGGGATCCAATTGATCTTCGAGATCTACCTAGTTAAATATCATACAATTTGTTGGCCAAAGTCAAGGTTGTGTGTTATTTAACGGGATCCTAGCCCACTAGGAAATTGGATTTCCCGAGTACTCAACAGGGTTAGAGACTTGCAGAAAATAGTGGGAGGCTAGTATTGAATTTGCAATTATCGTTCAGATACTTAGCTTTACGCGCTTACACAACTTATTTCGTCAATATTTACACATTAGTTGGACTAATACAATGTTAATTTTTTATGTAACAGTTTGACTGTACCCACATATCGTTAACTGGATAATTAGATTATCGTAGTTAAGATGGCAAACAAGGGAAATGTCCGTGACATAATCATGGGTGATAATGTGTTCAAGGGCACCAACTTCGCCGACTGGGAAATGAACCTAAGGATAGTCCTTAGGGCGGAGAGGATACTGTATACGATACAAAGACCTCTCGGGCCTAAGCCCACTGAGCCACTTGAGCTGGAGTTATGGAAAACTCACAGTGATGATTGTGACACGGCTCAGTCGATCATGCTTGCTTCAATGACTCAACACTTTCGCCGCCAGAATAGGGACTTGGATCCTTATGATATGATGGCAAGATTGCAAGATCTTCACCGCACTAATAAGCGGATGGCGAGGTACGAGTTAGTGAAGAAAATCTTTCGCTCCCGTATGACTGATGGTAGTTCTGTTGAGGTCCATGGGACTCAAATGATAGCCGATATTGAAGAATTGGCTAATATGGGTATAGTCTTGGAGGCTGAGCTGTCTACAGATGTACTTCTACAGTCACTACCCGATACTTGGAAACAGATTGTCATCAACTACAAATTGATGAATTCGGATGATACTCTTGGAGAGTTTGTTGAGTTTTTCTAAGGTCCCAAGATCAAATAAGACATGAAATTATGTGTGAACACACCAACGAAGATAGCGGAATACTTACATTGATCGGTTATGTCGATTTGAAGATGAATCATGCCCAAAAACGCACTGCCTTTGTAAGCCCACTGCAGCAGTCCATGCTCACTGTCTTGGCAGTTTCGGGTCTCAAAACGAAGCTCCAAACTCCATCGGATGAGTCCCGCCTCATGGTTGAACCTCCCTACCACCTTCGCAAGACTTGTAAGTGTGCTAGCACTTGATTTCTCACCATGAGAAACCACTCTTAGCTTCCCTATTGCTCACGTTTTTCTGGTTCAAAACCAGTGAGCATTGTGCCCATTTGGGCGTGAGAGAAGAGAGCATTTGAGAGAGATGAAATGTTTGTTGTTGTATTAAAAAATGATTTACCAAAAATCATTTATATTTATGCCATAATATTTATAATAATTAATAATAAAATTATGACACAAAGCATGCAATGGCTTAGAGTGTCAAACACTCAAACTCCATGCAATGACATTGAGTGCAATGTACACAATCTACATGCAAAGCATTAGAATGACATGTGTCATGTGGGCCCCACATGTAATAAATGAAAGTGGGCCCACGTTCACTCACGCGTTC
>SKCR01011311.1:0-13216 GCA_019454045.1 Zanthoxylum bungeanum | reverse complement strand
ATAGAAAACAGTGAGTGAAAACCACAGGTGAAAATAGCAAAAAACAGCAGAAACAACGGACCCGTAAAAAGAGTGGAAACAGCGGACCAGTGAAAACAGAGAAAACAGTGAACCTGTGAAAACAGCAGAAACAGCGGACCAGTGAAAACATCAAAACGATATCCCTTCCGGCACTGTGGAACACACTCCCGGAAAGCGACTTAAAAGGTAATACCTGATGACACCCTTTTATTTATTATCCTTTTTTTTTAGTTATTTTATTGTTTTATTTCGCATGATTATTGTGAATTGGTGCATGATGTGATTTATGGGTGAACATAATATGTGTTCTCTCTTGTGGTATATCGGATGGAAACCCGGACGTAAATTCCGTAGCCGAATCCGAATGGACGGTATTGCGGTTTGCACTCGGGATACAATGCCACGTATAACTTGAGAGACACACGTATTTCGTTTCATCCAAACCTTGTATTTGAGCATGATTAGGTTGCTAGTATGTTGTTTATTCCTTAAGCATGATTAGGTTGTTAGTATGTTATTTCCCTATGTATGTTATAGTTATTTACTTCGCAATATGAGTTTTATCTATATTTGTTTAGGTTGTTGTTTAGATTTCATGTTTGATAATGTAACATGTTCGTTGTGTGATATTGTATGTTTACCTTTATGAACGTGAATTAGATCTAGGTTAATCTCAGACATGTATGTTGTGTAGACTTGGTTAAATTATTGCACAAATCTGTTCATTACAAGTGGCATAAGTAAGGGACAATTCTGAACCCAACGGTTTGAGGTCTTCCCTTGCGAGGGGTGAGTGCGGCCTTAAATCATTTTTCCCGGTTCACACCGGGTGGCGATGTCCCTATAGTCAGCGGTGTTGGGTCGAGGTGCCCCCGTTGTCAGTTGCAATTATTGGGACGCGTCCAGGATCGAGGTCCGCTGCAGTACCAACTCAACTCGAGGCGGCAGCCGAGCCAGGTAAGTAAAAATGCATTGCATAACTTTGATAGGATTGTTCAAAGTCACACACTGCACAAGTCCCATCAAAGTGGGGGCGACTGTAGGCATTGCATTTTCGCATGTGAAACCCGATGATGAGTCTCAATTGGAGGCACTACCTTTTTTTAGCTAAGGATATTGCGGGAAACAGAGGTCGAAAGGGGAAATTCGGAATAAGTATGTCATCAAGTTCATTCCACAAGTTCACTGTCTTCGTTGGTGCTGCGTTCGTTACTTCGTTCGAACCTCAGGCAGATTGCGGACGTTCGTGCCGCGTTCGAGTAAGCGTTCGAACGGTGTCGGTAATTCTGGTTTTGTTGCTAGCCTCACACCCCAGCCCATTTAGCCCCCCAAAGCCCATAAAACACATCCCAAATTAAATAAATAAATATTAATTTAAACATTAAACATTAAATAAAATATTTAAACCATTTACCAATTAAATAAAACATTTACCAAACTTAAACTAAAATCTTGCCTAACTTAAATAAATCAAATATATTATATACTAAAACTAAAAAGAAGATATACATAATTAAAATCAATCCTAACCAATTAAAGCCAATCATATATTTGACTTCCTAATCTAATAAGACATCTACCAATTTAAAAATATTCAACTTCCTAATTTAAAGTATTTTGTCCCCCCCTCAATCTAATCCTTTCATTGTTGAATACCAAATCAAATCCTATTTTTAATGCCAAAATCCCTTCCTTGTGAGACAAGGTGAAGCCCTAACCCTTCTCTTATATAAACAACCCCATACCTAGCCACCTCTCATCTAGACTCTCATATACACGCGCCCAGACAAAGAAAAAACGCTTGACATATACACAAAACAAAAAGAGAACAAAGAGCCCCAACCATCTCCTCCATAGCCGAATCCACCACAAGCAACCACCCTCACATCACCGAAAAACAGCACCAAAACAACCTCTAACTACCACCGAAAATCAGCCCTATTAAACCTCCACACATCACCGAAAATCACACCAAACACAGCAGCTTAAACCACTCCTAAAACCCCTTAAAACAGTAACGTAAACTACACTTATAATCCTTGAAATAACCACACAAAACGACACCAAAGAATATCAAAACAGTCTACAAACAGTAAGCAGAGGACACAGAGGAAACGGCAGCAAAACCACAAGGAAACAGCAGCAAAATGGAGTCGGAACAGTAGCTTGAGTGGCCGAACAGCGAAGGAAGAGGCAAACCAGTGAACCAGAAAAGTTGCGGAGCTTTATCCCCTTTCGATCTTCGTGGAACGTGAGTCCGAGAGACAGCTTAAAAGGTTAGACCTGAGGGTATCTTTCACCCTTATTCTTATTTAATTTCTGGTCATTTATTTTGATTATATTTTCTGTATTTGTGGCATTTGTTGTGTGTATGATGTGTGTTGTGGGTATTGGATGAATGGAAGAGTGTTGTCTCTTGTGGTATATAGGATGGAAACCCAGACGTAAATTCCGTAGCTGAATCCGAATGGACGGTAGTGCGGTCTGTACTTGGGACACAACTCCACGTACCACTTGAGTAAACGGCATCTTCTCTTGTTTTGTGTTGCTTTGGTTTATTCATTTCTTGTCATTTAAATTATGCATGTTGTTTATTCCCGTATGATACGATCGAGTACATGTGCTTAGTAAGTGCGATGAAAGGTTCCCTAATTGGAGGGTTAAAATCCTTCACCACGATGCTCTGCCGCACCGATTGATGTGTGTTCGGTTGAATACGAAATACGTTCAATCGGACATACTTAGTGTGATTTGATTGTCTTTATTTTCGTATACATGATTCAACCGAGCGCATGGGCTTAGTAAGTGCGATGTGAGATCCCCTATGGGAGGGGCTAAAGCCCTTTACCACGAGGCTTTACCGCTTACCGCCCGGTTGATGTGTGTTCGGTTGGATACAAGATACGTTCAATCGGGCACACTATGTTTAATATTATTACTTTTCATTCTATGTATGCATGATTCAGTCGAGCGCATGGGCTTAGTATGTTGGTCTAAATGTCATCTCTTTGAGAGATCAATAGCCCTAAAAGGCCACCTTTACGGCATTACTCCGCCGCGCCCCTTTGTTTTGTCGTTTATGTATTGCGTCCCATTTCATGCATCAGGTCTGTTCCCGTTCGAACGCGTTTACGAACGCAACTCGAACGCGCATGTATTCTGCCTTGTCATGCATCAGGTCTTACTTATGTTCGAACGCGTTCACGAACGCCACACGAACGTGAGCATTCTGTTTCATTTCTGTTCGAACGCGTTAACAAACGCCCTACGAATGAGAGCATTCTGTTTCATTTCTGTTCGAACACGTTATCAAACGCCATATGAACGCGAACCTTCTGTTTACCGTTCGAACGCATTTACGAACGCTATACGAATGCCCACGCACTTTCTTAGTTTCATAATGCATCAGGTCTGGTTCCGTTCGAACGCGTTCTCGGACGCTACACGAACGCGAACCTTCTGTTTACCGTTCGAACGCGTTTACGAACGCTACACGAACGCTCACCCACTGAATCGAGTCCTCTTCATTAGATTTCATGCATAGTTTTCCTAGTAGCTATCCCCACATGTATGAATACAAATATGTTAATGTATTACAATTCATATGCTTATGTCATGATAACATTTGAGTATTATTTCTTGCGGTATATCGGATGGAAACCCAGACGTAAATTCCGTAGCCGATTCCGAATGGACGGTGGTGTGCGGTCTGTACTTGGGATACAATTCCACGTACCACTTGGAAAAGTGCCCATATGTGTGCTTGTATGGTTAATATGTGTGCTTGTATTTTCCTGAATGTAATATGAAAATGAAGTTGTATGTTCGTTGCTATTTTGATATATGTTAAACATGCAATTTTAAATGTGAGATATATGTGAAATGTTTGCATAAGTTTTATTTTGCATATGAGAATTTAGAAGCATGATACACTTGGAAATAAGTGTTACTTAAGCTTGATTAAATTATTACATAAATCATTTCATTACAAGTGACATAAGTAAGGGACCATTCTGACGAACCCAATGGTTTGAGGTTTTCCCTTGCGAGAGGTGAGTGCGGCCTTAAATCTTTGTCCCGGTTCACACCGGGTGGTGACTCCATGTTATTTAGTATTTCCCAACTAGTGCCGCGAGCCTAGAAACGGCGTCGCCAAGGTCCTGTTGTCTACAACTACCTTCCTATAAGGAAAAGCTGTGAAGGCACTTAGATAATCATTCACCCGTAGCTCATTGTGATAGACTAATCTGGAGGACTCGTTGTTTATTCCTGACACCAAGCGATAAGAGCCTAAGAAACTAGGGTACTTAAGAGAGCCTCGCTCCACCCTCCCTCTGGGGAATCTACAACGGGAAATCCATTTGACAGTCAGTCACACACCATAACTCGTTGGCACGTACCTTAAGGTATAAAAAGGGTGCGCTCACTTGGTCGCTCGAACCCTTGAGTGGGGAGTCCTAGTTGTGAGCAAACCTTCGTCAGCGGGAGCCTTTGTTTACATTCTTTTAAACCTACATGTGAACCTTAATTGTATGACCCTTATAAATTATTTATTTATGCTTGTGTTTAGGACCATCATCATTTGGATTCAATTGAACATTTTTTCAAGAGATATGAACTTGTTGGGCCATTTAAACTGGAGCGAGTTCGTGTCCTTTGACAATTGGGTCAAAAGTTTCTAAAATGTCAATGGGCCATTTTGTATTTGGGCCTCTTATCATTTGAAGTTGTTTAGCCATGTATCGCAAAAGTGTAATTTGTTGGGCCTTTTCAACTGGGACAAGTTTTACACCGCGCAATAATGTAATTGAATACTTTAAAATGATGATAGGCCAACTTATTGTATTTTTTCCGCATCACACACATCTCAAGCATTTCATGCATACACGCATCATGTTAACCCTTTGTGTGTCTTAAAAGCCATCATAGATTCCCGTTGGGTTAGGAAAGCAGAGAGACTCGTCAAGAGACCGCCAGTCAACATGAGCAAATTAGCAAACGAGAGATCATTCCTGGATCAATTGCAGATTAAAGTAAGTGAAGTTATTGAGATGTTGCAAGTTCTGACTAATGTTGCGGCCAGTTTGACCGTACCCGGTATAGCCGATAACAGAAAGTTGTACAATCAGAATGGAAAGACCATCAGGGAATCCTCGGAAGAAGTAAGCAGAAAAGACAGTATAGCCATTCAGAAATTGGGAAACGAAGCAGTAAAACTGTCAGACTTGGAAGGGAACGAGTTCACCGAGCCGATCAAAGTTGACAGATTGAAGCTGTATTTTGGCCTGAGGAAGAGAAGACTGAGCAGTCACCAAGAGAATTGGAAGAAGACCTAACCTAACGAGATAGGAAATTCATCCATGCATACATACATACACGTAACGTACTTGCAATTCTTGTGTTTGTCCTATGTTTGCAGGTTTTAAACAGAAAGAGAGAACTAGAAAGGGACGACCAGAGACATATGGCGCCGAGGAGCACAATGAGGGTCTCACCTATCAAGAACATGGAGTATCTCTACACATGTATACGTATACATTACATGCACACGTCTTTATTCTGTTGTTTTGTATTCGCATGTTTCAACGAAGAAAGAAATGGAAGGCGGGAAAGATAAAAAAAAAAAGTGGCAGAAGCACTGAGGACGACATTGAAGCCACCTTGACAGATGGATTTCGGTCATGTCTGGCTGAAGACGATGAATTTAGTGCTAACAGGGAGGCAACACATACACTTTGTTGCGATTTCTATTTTCTCATGTTTTGTGTATACGTGTCGTAGAATTTTTAATTTTGTGTGTTATTTTGGTAGGTAAAAGCAAAGACATAACATTTTAAGACATAGGGAATGGTGCTTGGCAATCACAAAGATGGGAGCTAATTCATTAGTGGTGGCAGAGTAAAAGAAGAATTCATGAGACACATCATAATGAACTTATGCCAAGCAAGAGGCGTATTGAGTACACAATTCCTTTGCTTTAATTATTGCATTGATTTTCCTTCTTTTGTTATTTTCTGTTATTTTCGTAGACAGGATCCCAGACTTTTTGACCTTTCATGACTTGTTTTGGTGTTTTCATGGATAAAATCCACGACTTTTTGACATTTCACGATTTCTTTTGTTGTTTTTGTAGATAGGATCCAGTGACTTTTTGACTTCTCATGACCTTTTTGTGGTTTAGCTAACCACCATTCGATGAAAGGTATTAGTACAATTATTACTCATCTTTTTTTAAGTACTATAAATTCAGCTCAATATTTCTCTCCTCAACACATTCAAATATACATCCGAGTAAAAGAGAGAAAAGGAAGCCACTTCAAGAAGACGAGTTGAAACCATTTGTGTGTTTTGCGGTACCAGTGTGGGTACTAAACCGCAATACATAGAGGTAGCACAAGAATTGGGTCGAGTCATTGCTGAACGGAATATGCACTTAATATACGGTGAAGGCAATCTTGGACTGATGGGAATTGTTTCAAAGGCTGTACATGACGGAGGCAGTCCAGTTCTGGGAATCATCCCAAAACCTTTGGCGGAGGCGAATCTAATAGGATCATCAAACGGAGAAGAATTGCTCGTTCCAGGAATGTCAGAGCGACTGGTGGAAATGATTAACCGTGCAGATGCTTTTATTGCTCTACTAAGAGGCTTGGGCACGTTGGAGGAAATTTTTATAGTGCTATCTTGGTCGAACCTGAAGATACACCAGAAACCTATTGGATTGTTCAACGTTGATGAATTTTATGATTTTCTTTATATGTTTCTTGAAGACAACCGAAGAAATGGGTTCGTAACAAAACCTGTGAACGAACTCCTTTTCACAGCCAGAACTGCCCAGGATTTAATTGACCAAATCTTGGCCTTTGAACCGTATGTGGGCCCTATCCTTTCCGAGATCAAATGGTCCGAGAACGATCGTGGTAAAAAGCGTAAACTGAATCTGGATCTTAACCTCTAAGTCTTCTGTATTAGTATCTTGTTTATTTTGTGTTATTTAAATAAAAAAATGAAAAAAAATGAAAATGAGTGAAAGAAGTCTTTGATGGTTAGACATATGTCCAGTGATGACATTAAATGTTGTAGGGGGAAACCCTAGAAACGATAAGTGTGAGACACGCTCTCTTCCGGTATCCTGAATGGATTGATCTCAGTTAGACTCACGAGCACTTGATTACAGAATCCTAGCAGTAGAAACCTGAGTAGTTATCGAGGTGACTAGTTGAAGAGATGATGTATTAGTGAATAACCATTTGCTTGGGTGTCCACATTTGTTTACTGATGCTATGATAAATGATATGGTTGGAAATAAAGATAAAAGTCTCTGAAATAAAAAGAAGAAATAAAATAGACCACTTATAATCGATAAGCGTGAAGCTACCCATGGGCGAGTATTAGGACCACCATGAGGAGAAATGCTACCTTAAAGGGTAGGTGTGTCAGAAAAAGAAAAGAGAAAAGAAAAAAAATCTGAAATGAAAAGAAAGAGACAAAAGAAAAAAGATGAAAACCATATTATGTTGAGTATGCTGAAGTAATCACAGAATGTGATTAAAACATCCAGGTTGGTTAGACCCATTGGGTCGATTCTCTGAAACGAAATCACCAAGTTGGCTTACTTAAGGACTAAGCTGCGAAAGAGCCTTAGCACACACACACACTAGGAGTCTAGTTCAGATCACATATTCAGACGATCGGAGTTGAGTGTATCAAGTACTTTGAATATTCTCTGGTTTCGACATGAAGCATTCGTTGAGGACGAAAATATGTTTAGCTATTAAGATTGTCTCGATGAGAGCAATATAGTATGTTGAAATAAATCATTTGCATCATTATCAGTCTTTGTTGAGTATGGCAATCTGGGGGCGAGGCCCACATCATCAGTAGCATCCTTGCCGAGTATGGCACTCTGGGGGCGAAGCCCATATCAGTATCAGTTTGGGCGAGGCTCATATCAGTATCAGTTTGGGGCGAGGCCCATATCACTATCCGTCTGGGGGCGAGGCCCATATCACTATCCGTCTGGGGGCGAGGCCCATATCAGTATCAGTTTGGGTCGAGGACCATATCAATATCAGCTTGGGCGATGCCCATATCAGTATCAGTCTGGGGGCGAGACCTACATCATCATCAATCTGAGGGCGAGGCCTATATCAGTATCAGCTTGGGCGAGGCCCATATCAGTGTCAATCTGGGGGCGAGGCCCACATCAGTATCAGTTTGGGGCGAGGCCCACATCAATATCAGTCTGGGGGCGAGGCCCATATCAGTATCAGTTTGGGGCGATATCCATATCAGTATTCGTCTCGGGACGAGGCCCATATATCAGTCTGGGGGCGAGGCCCACATTAGTATCAGTCTGGGGGCGAGGCCCATATCAATTTCAGTTCTGGGGATGAGTCCTAGGGTCGAGGCCCTCATCAGTATTAGTCTGTGGGCGAGGCCCATATCAGTATCAGTTTGGGCGAGGCCCATATCAGTATCAGTTTGAGGCGAGACCCATAACAGTATCAGTCTGGGGGCGAGGCCCACATCAGCATCAATCTGGGGGCGAGACCCACATTAGTATCAGCTTGGGCGAGGCCCATATTAGTGTCAATCTGGGGGCGAGGCCCACATTAGTATCAGTTTGGGGGCGAGGCCCACATTAGTATCAGTTTGGGGCGAGGCCCATATCAGTTTGGGGTGAGGCCCACATCAGTATCAGCTTGGGCAAGGTCCATATCATTATCAGTCTGGGGGCGAGGCCCACATCAACATCAATCTCAATTTTTGGAATGAATCGTGAATGAATCTCAGTTTTGGAATGAATCCGAGAATGAATCTCAGTTTTGGAATGAATCCGAGAATGAATCCCAGCTTTGGAATGAATCCGGGAATGTATCTTAGTTTTGGAATGAATCTGAGAATGAATCTCAACTTTGGAATGAATCCGAGAATGAATCTCAACTTTGGAATGAATCCGAGAAGGAATCTCAGTTTTGGAATGAATCCGAGAAGGAATCTCAGCTTTGGAATGAATCCGAGAAGGAATCTCAGCTTTGGAATGAATCCGAGAAGGAATCTCAGCTTTGGAATGAATCCGAGAAGGAATCTCAGTTTTGGAATGAATCCAAGAAGGAATCTCAGTTTTGGAATAAATCCGAGAAAGGATCTCAGTTTTGGAATGAATCACAGGGTCGAGACCCGCATTGTTAGAATTTTGAATGAATCCAGAAATGAATCTTAAAGCCGAGGTCCACATCGTCAGAGTTTTGGAATGAATCTCAGGGTTGATGCCCACATCACCAGCAATTTCAGGAACGAATCCCAGAGGGCGAAGCCCGTTTTGTCAGCAGTTTTCGGGAATGAATCACATGGGGCAAAGCCCGTATCATCATCAGCAGTTTGGGGATGCGTCCTCGGGTCGAGGCCCATATTTTGTCAGCGGTGTTGGGTCGAGGTGCCCCCGTTGTCAGGTTGCAGTTATTGGGATGCATCCCAGGATCGAGGTCCACTGCATCATCAGCTCAGCTCGAAGCAGCAGGTAAGTCAGGTGGCAGCTGGCGAGCCAGGTAAGTAATAATGCATTGCACGAACTTTGATAAGACTGTCATTGTCACACACTGCACAGATCCCATCAAAGTGGGGGTGACTGTAGGCATTGCATTTTTGCATATCAGCCCAATGATGAGCCTCGAATGGAGGCATTACTTTTTTAGTTGCGGAAAGCGGTCGTCGGAAGGGAAGGGTCAAGAATTGACATTTTTATTGAATTTGGTTCGCTTGTTCAAGCTTCGGGTTCGCTCGTTCGGTCTCAATTTTAAATTTATCCTCGGCCCGGTTCACAAACCATACCCCATTTCCACTTTCCAAATAAAACCAAACCAAAATGCCACCTTTTCCACCCCTCATACACTCCCACCGTGAACCATATTCAAAAACCCCACTCATGCAAATTAACAAACACCAAATAACAAAAAAAAACCTAACCTCACCCATGCCTCACGCCCATCACAACCCATCTCTCACCCATCCACAATCAACCATTATTCCTCTGCACCCTCCATACAACCACCCATACACTGCCAGAGATCTCTTCATGTAACAGCCCTTTCATCACCCTGGACTCACTCAAGCGACACGCCCAACCCCTGGAACCTACCCATTTCTCGGCCACTTACCCACTGCCATGAAACCCGAACTCATCATCATTCACGTCCTTCACTCAAGCCCTGGGGACCATGATTCACGCACCTTTCATTGCCTCTCTCACTCTCGGAATCAACCATCATCACGCCTAACACCATTATCCCATAATCCATATTCACTCAAGCAGCACAACATTAAACCTTCACGCTTCAACCCAGCCACTTAGCCTCCCTTCAACAAGTCCTCTTGCACATGTTCAAGCCCTTCACACTTAGCCTGAAACTGCCACAAAAATAACCCTAAAACACTGCCCATAACCGAAAACTGCCTCCAAGAAAAACTGCACTTTCACGCCACACTTGCCCTCACTGCCTCTTCACTGCTCACTGAACTTCATGCACAAAGGACACCTCCAGGAGCCAGACATTAGCCCTCTTGACCAGCCCTTTGTTCACGCCCACAGCCCTTCAGGTAGACCCTTCAACCATGTAAACCCTGGATCATTCACGCCTGGGGGGGTTCACGCTACAAACACAGCACACGCACAACCCTTCATCACTCAGCACCCTCACGCCACAGCAGGTCCTCAACCAAACAGAAATCAACAAAGAAGAACCTTAGAAGCAGCCACACTGACGAGAGCTACCCAAAGACAAGCAAACTGCTCATCAACGTGACCGTGCACCAAACCATGAAACCCTAAGAGCCGTCTACACCCATCAACTGCTCACGTCTCCCTCATTCCATACACTGCAGTTCACACAAAAAAACCCCTAGACAAATAAACCCTAAAGCCCTCACTCTCGCTCGAGGCTCTCGGCTTCACCATGCACGTAACTGCCACTCTCAAATACACACGCACGTAAAACAGCCATCACGTACCCTTCAACTCATCAACAGCAGCCCTCCTTCAGGTAACGCACAGGCCACACCTCCACAAACAAACACAAGCCATCTCCATGTGAAAGCAACCCCCCTGATCGTGACTCAGATAACCCTCGCAGCAAGCCGTGAACCCTGCACCAAGCTCCCCTCAAAAGCCACATAACCCTTCACACATAAGCAACCCTTCGCAAGCCTTCCTTTCATGCATAACCCCCATCACTTGCACCCTTCCAATTCTCGGCAAAGGATAAACCCTAAACCCCATACGTAACTAACAGCCCCCCTCATGCACGTACAAGCCATTCAAACTCTCGGCCACCACTCCTCACAGCCTTCATTCACAAAACTTACACATACTCGGCCATACACACAACGTCCAACACCCCCTGCCAAGCCCCCTGGACGTGAGCACACACGCCGCTCAGCCCTTCAGTCACGCACACATAGCCACACAAACTGCCGAGAGCAGACCCCATGCACACGTAAACAGACACAAACCTAGACTGCTCATACCGCTTAACTCGGCCAAACAAAGTAACCAAACAAACCCAAACAGCCTGCCACTGACCAACCCGGAATGTAAAATCAACCAAAACATAGCCACCTAGATGTGAAAATAGCGCATACAGACTTAGAGTGGAAGAAAGCATTAACGTGAACAAAACAGAGGAAAAATAGACTAAAAAGGGTGTGAAAACATAATGAAAAACAGCGAGTTAAAACAGTGAGAAAAACAAAGAAAACAGTGAGTGAAAACCACAGGTGAAAATAGCAAAAAATAGCAGAAACAACGGACCCGTAAAAAGAGTGGAAACAACGGACCAGTGAAAACAGAGAAAACAGTGAATCTGTGAAAACAGCAGAAACAGCGGACCAGTGAAAACATCAAAACGATATCCCTTCCGGCACTGTGGAAACACTCTCTCGGAAAGCGACTTAAAAGGTAATACCTGATGACACCCTTTTATTTATTATCCTTTTTTTTTAGTTATTTTATTGTTTTATTTCGCATGATTATTGTGAATTGGTGCATGATGTGATTTATGGGTGAACAGAATATGTGTTCTCTCTTGTGGTATATCGGATGGAAACCCGGACGTAAATTCCGTAGCCGAATCCGAATGGACGGTATTGCGGTTTGCACTCGGGATACAATGCCACGTATAACTTGAGAGACACACGTATTTCGTTTCATCCAAACCTTGTATTTGAGCATGATTAGGTTGCTAGTATGTTGTTTATTCCTTAAGCATGATTAGGTGGTTAGTATGTTATTTCCTATGTATGTTTTAGTTATTTACTTCGCAATAGGAGTTTTATCTATGTTTGTTTAGGTTGTTGTTTAGTTTTCATGTTTGATAATGTAACATGTTCATTTGATATTGTATGTTTACCTTTATGAACGTGAATTAGATATAGGTTAATCTCAGACATGTATGTTGTGTAGACTTGGTTAAATTATTGCACAAATCCGTTAATTACAAGTGGCATAAGTAAGGGACCATTCTGAACCCAACGGTTTGAGGTCTTCCCTTGTGAGGGGTGAGTGCGGCCTTAAATCATTTTTCCCGGTTCACACCGGGTGGCGACTCCATGTTATTTCGTACTTCCCAACTAGGCCGCGAGCCTGGAACAACGTCGTCCACTTTCTGTTGTTTACAGTATGTTAAAGTTTCATTGAATAGTGATGGGCACTTATTTTATTGAAAATGCGATTATACTGGTGTTCCTGGCAGAATTGTTTATTTGGCAAGGAATACAGCAATTTTGATCATCTGTTCTTGAAGCAAATTTTTTAATGGATGATTAGAGGGATTTATTGTTCTCCTCTTGTAAATGCTTTTGATAAGGTGTGTGTGTGAGTTTTATATGCATTATAAAAACTGTACTTCTATGTTTCTGCTCATATTAAATTTGGTCTATTGATAGTCCTCTGAATCACATGTCTGGTTCATTGCTTGTTCGTATGATCCATACTAGGGATGGTTCAAAGATTGGGATGCTTTGTGTGAAGCATGGGAGTGTAAAACTTACAACTTCTTCCATGATGCAGATACTAAAGAAACAAATACAAACTGACGACAGCAAATAGAATTTCAAGAGTAACCACAGAGACCCGAGCCTTGCTATTCCATAATCAATCTTCCAACAAATACATCAAAAAATTATAATTGTAGAATCA
>SKCR01011310.1:0-13274 GCA_019454045.1 Zanthoxylum bungeanum | reverse complement strand
GGGGACATCCCCCTGATAAAATAAGAATTATGTTTTTACTCGACAAGTCAAGTAAAGCTACTCCTGAACCACAATCCGGTTCAGTCGACCGGGGACTGCCCCAGATGAGATCATGGTTATGACAGTCATTCGACACACTCGACATGTCGAATGAAAAGAATCCTGAACCACAATCCGGTTCAGTCGACCGGGGACTTCCCCTGATAAGAAAATGGTGTTATGAAAGTCATTCGACACATACGACATGTCATGAAATGAAATGATTCCTGAACAACCATCAAGTTCAGTCGACCATGAACATCCCCTGATGAGATTATGGTTATAAAAGTAATTCGACATACTCGACATGTCGAATAAAAAGAATCATGAACCTCAATCCGGTTCAGTCGACCGGGGACTGCCCTTGATGAAATAATGGTTATGACAGTCATTCGACACACTCGACATGTCGAATGAAAAGAATACTGAACCACAATCCGGTTCAGTCGATCAGGGACTTCCCCTTATAAGAAAATGGTTATGAAAGTCATTCGACACATACGACATGTCGAATGAAATGATTCCTGAACAACCATCAAGTTCAGTCGACCAGGAACATCCTATGATGAGATTATGGTTATGAAAGACATTCGACATACTCGACATGTCGAATGAAAAGAATCCTAAACCACAATCCGATTCAGTCGACCGGGGACTTCCCCTGATAAGATAATGGTTATAAAATTCAATCGATGCATTTGACATGTCGGGAGAAATAAATCATGAGCCGTCATCCAATTCAGTCAACCGGGAGACGACCCTGCTAACTCACGTCGAGTTAAGCAAAAGACATGATAAATAACTCATCACATACAAGTCTAGTGAGCTCACCCCAGAATGTCGTCTCATTCCGTTGACCAAAGACACCCTCTGCTGACTCATGTCGAGTCAAACAAAGGTATAATAATCACTTGGCACATGCAAGTCGAGTGAGGTTGCGCCTGAACAAATGTCTGGTTCAGTCGACCTTGTACGTCCCCTGATCCTATACAACATGCACCAAAGCCACTGTTCGGTTCAATTCATATTGGATGATCCCACATAAGCTCACGAGGTCGACGTACTTGAAATATGAGTTCCCACATTACGATATGTCAAACAAGGTAGATTTCCTCGACCGTCACGGTGGATCCAAAGACACCTCCAAAAATTACTATCGAAAGCCAGAATCATGGAGACCAAAATTCCAACTCACGAGCTGTACGACGAAGATTTACCCTAGATCACAGCCATGATCAAGAATTGAAGAACATTTCCAGATTCACTCGACGTACTCGAAGGTACTCTCTAAACCTAGGACTCTCAGACTTAGAGAGTAGGGGACAAACTGTTTGGGCCAAAATTGGCACCCAAAGGTTAAAAATGACATTCACCGCAAACCCAAAACCAACCACAAATGAGGCCCATCAAGCAGACTGGGCCCACAAACGGAATGTCACGCAAGGGACCGACCCGGACCGCCTCAAGGGCCCAAGCCCGTTAACACAAAGGGAGCCAAAAGACACCAGTTACTGGAATCAAGAGGAAATCAAAACTCAATAAAGATTGCCATGAAGTCGATAGATTCGAGTTTTAAGACACGATCGTCAGTTATCAAGCATGGAAAATCAGGAATAACTCACATTGATGGTAACTCCAACGGGCAGAATAGAAAGCCTATAAAGGAAAGAAATGAAATAATAGAGAGTGGCATGAGATCGTCAGACACAACCCATCACACAGACATTGTTAGCATACCCCGCCCTCACGGCATTCAAACTAAAGTTAAGGTATTCTTGAAACCTTGACTCTCCCATCTAGAACTATATTCCTTCCTTGACACTGACTTGAGCGTCGAAGTGCCTACGGCTTCCACCACACCGGTGGGCAGTAAGCTCCTCATTCACTCTACTCGTTTTGCAGGTTCGCTCGTGCCCTACTTTTGATAATCTCGATTGTGGACCACTACCGAAATCAGCCTCCACAAACATGCAATACATATCCAATATATCTTATGCATAATTAAATTAAAATTATTATGGCATAGATTCAAAAACATGTGATGTGTGGTTAAGCCTTGCTCTGATACCATTCCGTTAGGGCAGTTGTGGAACCCCTAGGGTCGGATCGGTACCTCATGCAGCGGAAATGGGTCTAACCCATGGATATCAAGTATGAGTGTAATTTTAAATTATTTAATGAAATATTATATTAAGTTACGAGTGTATAGAAAAAACCGAGGCTAAATCGGAGTCCAGAAACGTAATAACAGACGAAAACAAAATTGATGTACGCACACTGTGCAAGTTGACAATTTTTTTTTAATTTTCATTTCACTTTCCTTCAGTTCACTTTCCAGTGAGCTGAAAGAATTAGGGTCTATTACCCTAATTTCTTCTGGTCTTCCTTAAACAACTTAAAAATACCCAAAATTAGTTTTTAACATCAAAACCAACATCAACACATGTTATAGAATAAAAATCAAGTTTTTCAAAATATCAAATATTTTTATAAAAACATAAATTATTCTAAATACGTATTTGCGTAAATTTTGAATCCAATACACAAACCAAATTAGAATCCCAATAAGAAATGTCTCATGAATAATTCTAAGTCACCCAAAAATGGTCAAGTGATTCTAGAATGGTAGTCATAGCTCTAAGCTTTAATCAAGAGTTCCAAACTCTAAATTATGTTTATGTCTAACATACACATTTTGACCCAATTATAAGCATATTGTGTTTATACTTCCAAAGCATCCTAACACAATTTATTAGCCTTATTTCAATATTAAACTATGTCTTCATGAATCTAATACATAAAAGAACATAGCTTAGGAGAAGATCAAACCTTACCTTAGTAATCTTGATGCAAGATTAAATCTACTTCTCATTTTTTGAAATGGCTGGAGAACCACCAAGGTGTGCAAGCTTGACTTCAAATCCAACCTTGATTTTCAATGCTAGCAAGCTTCACTTCAAGATCCACTCTTGATTTCTCTTAGAAGAAATATTATAGAGACCTCACAAGCTTCTCTAAACACTTCTCTAACTTAGGCTAGTTTCTGTAAGAATTTGCTTGTATTTGTACTTGTAATTAAAGCCTTCATAAAGCTTGCTATTTATAGAAAAACTTAGGCAATTTTAATTAATAAAAGTTGTAATCAACTTTTAAATGGGCTTAATCCAATTTTTCCAATATATATAATTAGGTGTGACTAATCTCCATTGTCTCCCACTTTAATTTAATCCAATTAAATTATGCCAAGGATTAGGAAATGAATTAGTTTGATGTTTACCACTTTAATTTAATCCAATTAAATCAAGTCAAAACCACATATTATTACATACTTACAATTACCATAATATCCTCAAATGGTAGAGATAGTAGGAATTCTACAATTAAGCCCTTGTGTAATTATTGAATTAATCCAATTAATCCAATTAGGTCAAAGTAAAAAATCAATATTATCTAATAATACTTGATTATTTGAGTTGATAATTATAATATCGAATATTATCTTTTATCAAAAATTATGGCTACCTAAGTGCTCAACGAGTACACTTCATATTGGACTCTCTAAGTCCAGACACGTTCGTCATATAAGCCTAACTAATATGTACGTAATTCGGCCACCTTTGAATTCGCGAAGAACACGAACGACCTTTCTGAACTATACAAGTCGAGGTCATCACATATGTTTAACAATCCCTCTGTCGTAGGCTATCCGAGTTGTGCTTAGGAAACATAGAATATTTCGTCAAGTTTCCGAGGCACACACCTCATGTCAACATGTCCACGATTATTCATAACTGATGTGATCTACCCCAAGTGATCGACTTTGGCCAAAGATTTAATAATCGTGACTTTACTCATATGGATACTTAAACCCCTTATGGTACACATACGGGCCGACAAATCCTATCTTACTTCGCACTCGATCACTGAATGCATCGATCCACACCCAATTAACATCTAGAGATCAGAACATGAAAGTTTTATGACATACATGGCATCAAAATGTGGAGGATCTCACATAAAATCAATGTTATCCTATAGTAAAAGGATTACATATGCTACTCGACTCAAGGTGATTCCTATTGACGATGATGTGTACTTCTAACTATTAGGAATCATCTATGAGTCATTCAATATTCACTTCAACGAATACCCATATGTCTATACGAGTTTCCAAAACTCATGGTACATTGGGTTAAACCATTGGAACTCTAATTCCAATATACGACATGTGCTAGTCTTATAGGTTATAGGAATTCGACCGTATTCCAAAATCAACGACTAGGAATATTTACTTTAAGAATAGTTTACACCTAGTTTCAAGACTATTCTAAGGTCAATGTCATTCTTAGCATATTTATACATTAATCTAATACACATAATGACAATACCATTAATAATGTATGAAATGAAAATGTAGTAATTTTATTAATAAATAATAAAATGTACAATTCGGATTGGCACTCCAAGCACCAACTCCATCATGTAGTTCATGGGTTTTTTGTGTACAAGGGGACTGTAGGCATTGCATTTTTTGCATGTGAAACCCGATGAGGAGTCTTATTTGGAGACAACTACCTTTTAAGTTACGGAAACCGCGGGAAACGGACATCGGAAGAGAAGAGTCAAGAATTGACTCATTGACGGATTAAGTTCACTAGTTTAGCTTCAAGTAACTCGTTTGTTTTCTGTTTTAAAATTTATGCTCGGCCCAAGACACCTAAACCCGGCCCACACACACCTAGTCCACATGAACTTAGCCTACACACCCACCAAGTCCACACAAACTTAGCCCAAACACTTGACTAAATTAACATGCACCTAGCCAAGCCCACTCCCACCCACCAAGGCCTACACGCCCATCACCCTTAAAATACCCCCAAATTAAATAAATAAATATTAATTAAAACATTAACTAAATAAGATAATAATTAAATTAATTAAATAATTAAATAAAACATTTACCAAACATAAAATAAACATTTACCAAACTTAAACTAAAATCATGCCTAATTTAAATAATTTAAATATATTATATACTAAAACTAAAAAGAATATATGCCTCATTAAAATCAATCCTAACCAATTAAAACCAATCATATATTTGACTTCCTAATCTAATAAGACATCTACCAATTTAAAATAGTTGACTTCCTAATTTAAAATATTTTGTCCCCCCTCAATCTTGTGTATACCATTCTTAGGACTCCTAATTTGGAAACTAGATCTCTTCCTTGGGAGACAAGGGCAAACCCTAGCTCTCTTCTATATAAACAAAGCTTCACCAAGCCTCCCCTCCTCTCCAACCTCTCTAGTCCACGCCCAAGACCTCTCCACTCTCTCATATCACACGAAAATTACAAGAAAAACACAAGCAAAAAACCTCTCACAAGTCACGGCATTCATCAAAAAATAACAAGAAAAAAATTTCTCTTCATCTTCACTCTCTCATTACCGAATTACAGCAGCTACACCACCAAAATTTAGCATCAAAACAGCCCCCTAACACGCCCAAAACAGCCCCCCTTACTGCAGCCCCTGTTTCACGCCATTAGCCCTCCATTTTCCCCTCAAATTGATGCCATTACTTCCCCAAAAACGCACCTGAAACAGCCCCTGTACTGCACGCCCAAATCATTCAAAACAGCCCCCTAAAACATCCCAAACCAGTGAGCAAAAACTGCACATCTAACCCTTAAAAAACTACAAAAAAATATGCACATTTAGCCCTAAAAAAAACACCCAAAACAGTCCACTAAAACACAAAAACAAGTGCTGAAACAGTGAGCATAAAACACATCAAAAACAGCAGCAAAACGAAGCCAAAACAGCGGAAAAAACAGTGGAACAACGAGCCAAAACGCTAAGCTAGTGAACCGGAAGAGTAAGGAGCTTTTATCCCTTCCGATCTCCGCGAAACGCAAGTCTGAGGACAACTAAAAAGGTTAGACCTGAGGGTATTTTTCACACTTATTTCTATTTAATTTCTGATCATTTATTTTGATTATATTTTCTGTATTTGTTGCATTTGTTGTGTATATGATGTTTGTTGTGGATGTTGGATGAATGGAAGTGTCGTCTCTTGTGGTATATAGGATGGAAAACCAGACGTAAACTCCGTAGCCGAATCCGAATGGACGGTAGTGCGGTCTGTACTTGGGCAACAATTCCACGTACCACTTGAGCAAACGGCACTTATTGATTTTATGTTATCTTGTGCATTTAATTACTTACCGTTTAATTTTTCCGTCTTTTAATTTCCGCATATAATTTATTTATGTCACATGGAGATGATGCGCATGGGCTTAGTAAGTGCGATGAAAGGTCCCCTTAAAATGGTTAAAATCCTTTACCACGATGCTTCGCCGCGCCGAATGATGTATACTTGATTGGATGAGAGATGTGTTCAATCGGGTATACGAAATCCGATATCTTTTATTTATTTATTTTTATTTTTTTTATGCATTATGTAATATGTGCGCATGGGCTTAACTAGGGTGGTTTAAAGGTCCTCCATTCGAGGGAAAACGTCATAAGGCTACCTTTGCCATGATGTTTTGCGTGCTGTTTATTACGCGATTTATCGCTGTTTTACAAAATCCCTTTTTTATGCATCTTTATTTATTGCACTTTATTATGTAACATGTGCACATGGGCTTAACTAGGGTGGTTTTAAGGTCCTCCATTCGAGGGAAAACGCCATAAGGCTACCTTTGCCATGATGTTTTGCCGCGCTGTTTATTACGCGATTTATCTGTTTTACAAAATCTTTTTTTTTATGCATCTTTATTTATTGCACTTGATTATGTAATATGTGCGTATGGGCTTATCTAGGGTGGTTTAAAGGTCCTCCATTCGAGGGAAAATGCCGTAGGGCTACCTTTGCCATGATGTTTTGGCGCGCTGTTTATTACACGATTTATCGCTGTTTTACAAAATCCCTTTTTTATGCTTCTTTATTTATTGCACTTGATTATGTAATATGTGCGCATGGGCTTAACTAGGGTGGTTTAAAGGTCCTCCATTCGAGGGAAATCGCCATAAGGCTACCTTTACCATGATGTTTTTCGCGCTGTTTATTACGCGATTTATCGCTGTTTTTCAAAATTCTCTTTTTTCATGCATCTTTATTTATGGCACTTTATTATGCATTGTGTGCGCATGGGCTTAACTAGGGTGGTTTAAAGGTCCTCAATTCGAGGGGAAATGCCTTAAGGCTACCTTTGCCATGATGTTTTGCTGCGCCGTTATTTACGCGATTTATCGCTGTTTTTGCAAAATGTCATTTCAACCATGCACTTTATTTCTTTTCTTTTTTGTGCAATATTGTGTCATGCTTTCTTTGCCATATCATTCATCCATATGACATCTCATTGCATAATCTTGTATCACATATAACATGCTTAATGGAAAATTGGTAGTAATTATATGGATATAGACGCATGTTGCATTTCTCTCCTTCTTTCCATTTTCTTCTTCTCGGTATTCCTTTCTTTCACTCATGTTAGTTGCATTCTTTGGCATCACATTATGGCATGTTCATCTTTAATGTAAAATTGCATCTTTGATTATTCATCTTTGGCATACTTAAATTGGTAACTTTCTTCATCTTCTCAAGTTATGTGTTTGTATTGATTTCGTTTATCATGCGGTTATTTTGACCATATTTTATATGCTTCTTTACATAGTGCGCCTATAACATTATTTGTCATCATTTTGATTTCATTTATATTACATGCAAATATCACCATGACTGTTTGTGTTTATGTTTACATGAATGATTGAATTCTTATGGCTTTATGTGCTTGTTGTTGCAGAGGCCTATCTTTAAGCATGTGAATTTAGCAATAAGACTTGATTTCATGTATGTTAGATGTAAATTTTACTTTTAAGCATGTGAACTTAGGATTGTGGTGCACTTGGAAATATATGTCATAGGCTTGGTTGGATTATTGCATAAATCCTTACATTACAAGTGGCATAAGTAAGGGACCATTCCGAACCCAATGGTTTGAGGTCTTCCCTTGTGAGGGGTGAGTGCGGCCTCAAATCTTTGTCCCGGTTCACATCGGGTGGCGACTCCCTTATTCTCCGGTTTAGTCCTCCGTTGGCTACTCAGTACTCCCAATTAGGCCCCCGAGCCTAGAACAGCATGCGTCGCCCCAGCTCATGTGTTCCCACAGTCTGGCGACTCCACTGGGGACAGAGAATCGGCCCCGAAATAATGCCTTGTAATGTATAGATTTATGCTTTAATTAACCGTGTATACAAATGTGTGAAATGGGGGTTGTGATCAAAGGCATTTTGAGGTTAGGTAATGGTTTGGTGTCTTCCTTCACTCACTACCTTTCTAGAAGGAAAAGTTGTGAAGGCACCTAGATAGCCATCTACTCGTAGCCTATTATGATGAACTAATTTGGAGGACTCGTTGTTTATTCCTGACACCAAGCGATAAGAGCCTAAGAGGCTTGGGTATTTAAGTGAGCCTCGCTCCACCTTCCCTCTGGGGAATCTACAACGGGAAATCCATTTGACAGTTAGTCACACACTATAGCTCATTGGCACGTACCTTAGTCCATAAAAAAGGGTGTGCTCACTTGGTTGCTCGAACCCTTGATTGGGGAGACCTAGTTGTGGGCCATTCTTCGCCGATGAGAGCCTTTGTCTACACTCCTGCGAACCCACCCATGGACCGAGTTGTATAGCCTATAACAAATATTTCCTTGTGCTTTAGGACCACCCTTATTTTGATGCAGTTGGACTCTTTGTCAAAAATGTGAACTTGCTGGGCCATTTAAACTGGGGCAAGTTCATATCTTATGACAATTAGGCCCAAAGCTTTTGAAATGATGGTGGGCCACACTGTAGAAGTTATTATTTTATGCTTATGTTATCTCCATTGTATGCTTGTGTTTGGGAACATTTCCATTTGGATCCATTTGGATCTTTTGTCATGAGATATGGGCTTGTTGGGCCGTTTAAACTGGGACAAGAACGTATCTTATGATGATTGGGCCAAAGGCTTCTAAATGACGATGGGCCATTTTGTGATTGTGTTCGGAATATTATCATTTGGATTTGGTTGGGCTCCTTGCCATAAGATATGAACTCGTTGGGCCATTTAAACTGGGACGGGTTCACTCTTATGACAGTTAGCCCGAAAGCTTCTGAAATGAGAGTCGATTTTTTTGAAAATTTTACTGACTTAGTATGATTTACATATTATATGCTTCTCATGTACATCATACATACATATACCTTGTTAACACCCTCTGTGTCTTAAAAAGACACCATAGATACCGTTTGGAAGGATTCAGACTCACTAAAAGAACAGTTGAAAGCATGAGTGAATCCGTAACGAGATGTCCCGTATGGATCAATTAGAGAATGGTTTTGCAAAGATCACTGAACAGTTGCAAGCCTTGACCGCTACGATGGCAAATATGGCTGTACCCCGTGCTGGGGGAAATTCTGAAAATATGAGGCGTGAAGAGCCTCTGATGGGTTGGGGGATGACATCCATGCTTTCGATGATAATATGGCTGATTATGCCGCTGGGAGGACAGTTTAGGTCCCAGGTGGAGTTACAGAAGCTTCGAGACCAGGTAGAATCAGTTACCCGCAAGATGAAGGGTAAGGACGAAGACTTACTCGATTATGAAGCGATGACTTTTGAGGAACAGCTGCCTGCTTAGTTCAAGATGCCGGAAATGGACAAGTTTAGCGGGAATGGGGATCCGAGGGTCCATCTCCGCCAGTATGTTGCAGTTATTAGTGCAGTGGGCTTATCGAAGCGTCAAGTGCAGAAAATGTTTGGAATGTCGCTTGAAGGGGCGCCCGTGGTATGGTACCATGGCCTTGAGAGGAAAGTTAAGGAAGATTGGAGGGAATTGGCGGACGCCTTTCTAAAGCAGTATGTCACGGACCTGGAGATTGACTTGTCGCTCCGCGACCTGGAAATACCAAGCAAAGCCGGAGGAAAGAGAGCGTGTGGCGCGTGGCTCATATGACACGCCGGGTTTTGTTGGGGTAATAGATCCGTGGCGCCTGGTGACGATGCCGGTGAGTTTCGAGGTAGATCGGAGAATGCTGTTTGAGAGTCAATGCGGAAGATACTAACCGAAAAAAAAAATTGAAAATTGCGTTACAAATGAAAACAAAAATGTGAGATTGTAGAATATTTATCCTGCAACGAAGGCCATTAATGGTTGAATTGAATACCCGTTTGAAACGGAAAGGGACACGTACAAATTGTAGGGAATACTTTTTTGTTTTTTTTTTTTAGGGTTTTTATTCCATTCATTTTTCTACGAGTCTACGACGATGGTCTTTTACGATTCGCTTTATTGTCAAGATCCCTTCCATTGAATTAAATCATTCATTTCAATTTAACAAATGGGGATTTTAATTAACAACCCAAAAAAATATAAAAAAGTGGAGCCATTTCAATGACTTCAAAATTTAACATCAAGTTATCCGCCACCCTTCGTCCGGTTCAATTAATCAACGAACACGGGAAATTTTATTATACTCACGTCTTATTCAATACTGATGCACATAAAAATTTTATTTTTAATAATACGAGAATATTAATATATTTATTTGATTTGACTAATCAATAAGTATAAAAAAAAAATTATATTTATATCCAATCTTGATATACCTATCTCGCGAGGATTTTTGTCATGTCTAGTAAAAATTTAAAGTCAAAGAAAAGTAGCATTTGATTTCGGACTTTGATTTGGTATTGATTTGAGCTTTGTGCTGAGTTATTTACAAATTATAATGATAGTTATTAAATAAAAATTAATTTTATTAGTGCGTTACTATTAATACAAGCGTGGTAGAAAGTTATAAAGAACGTAATACATTTCAACTCATCATTGGATCTAACATGAAATTTATAAATTACACATATATATTTAGAAATGCGTATAAAAGATATTGACATGTATCATTTTACTAATATATCTTTACAAAAATTATATTTTACTATTAGTACATTAGATTTTACTATATGAAGTATTGAAAAATAACAAATAAGTAAAAAAGTTATAGCTATGTAACATTTTACATTTGTAGTCAAATGAAAGGTTTTATAGTATTAAAATATTATACCCCGTTACTTATTGTACTCATTTGTTATTTTCCAATTTCTAAAGTAGTGAAATGATAATAACCAGATGATGAAAATTTGTGTGGAAAAATTAATTTTATAGAGATTATGTGTTGCATATGTTTTTTAATAGAAAATTATAATATATTTTCTTATTATAATAGATTTCTTATTATAATAGTTTATCATTTTAATTTATAATTTAAAATAACATGTGATGGAAAAATAATTATAAAAATTAGGTGGCATGATTTTATTTTATTTTAATGGGAGATTATAATATATTTTCTTAATATATATTTTCTTATTTTAATAATTTACTGTATTAATTTTATAATTCAATAATGAAGCGTCACATAATGTGATAAATAGACTTAAAATATTTAATATAGTGTGTATGGTCAGACTTCAGTCCACATACAGTCAACATTTAATTAAAAAAATAGAAGATTATTTTGTCTTTATCTACTCTTATAGTTCAGATAAAGTCCACATTAATCTTACCCGAGAATGAATGTGTGTGTGTATATATATATATATATATATATATATAAAAACAAAATGCCTCTTAATTCAGAGTGAAGTTACTAAACCACCGTTCGTGAAGAGATTTTAAACGAAACTGAAATTCTACCACCAAGACAAGCAACGGAAGTCATGCATTTTTTGGAAAAGTAGTTTAAAATCCTTCAAGCAAGTAATCTATTTACAGTTTTATTTAAAAAAAAAAACAGTTCTAATGCACACGATGAGTTGTTAAAGTTGCAAATTATGTATATACGCAATTGTGTTTTGGATGTTTTTAGTTCTGCATGACTTGATGGTGTAAGATTCAAGATTTTATCTTGAGGTTTTAGGTTTGAATCCAGGAAATGTGTTTCTTGTAAGAGTCTGATATAGTTAGAGGTATTATCTACTACGCTTAAGCCCGAAATGAGTGGTTTATGTTGTAAATTCCCTAAATATGAAGTTTGGATGAAGGAGTGTCATGTCCATTGGGTGGTGCCCTATGGGAAGGGTACAAATATGTAGGGACATATCCTCTAAAATAGAAGAACACACTTGTAGGCTCCAAATGATACATGCAATGGGTATAACCCTTAGGAGGGTTACACCCCAAACCAAAAGGTGCCCTTAAGGCACCCTTTCATGCCTATATATAGGAGCTTTCATGTTCATTCTAACAATCAAGAAAAGTAAAGTCTCATACATTTTGTTTTAGAGTCAAAAGAGAGTTTCCACCATTGTTTCAGTTCAAGATCTTGTTAAGAAGTGTCAATTGAATAAGAGGAATTCAAGTAATCATAGAGGAAGTTAGCCACAAAAATCGTAGAGCACCGAGGCGGGGCTAATAAGTTATTAAGAACAGAGACAACTCGACGTAGACTACAAATATTCGTCGTTTTCTAGGTTTTTTTCTTATTATATAAGGTTTAGGGTTTATGGTGTAATATTGACATGATTTGATTTCATTGTTATTCTTGATGCATGTTAATTTCGTTTAATACCACTTAATTCCCCAACAATCTTAAGAATTTATTAATTTAATATTGTTAGGTGACAATTCGCATGTGTTAATAAGAAATTTTTTCTGGAAAATGGTTTCTGTGCATGAAAAATACTCATAGGCGTTCGAACGCCTGACGAACGCGTAGGAAAAATTTTAAATTTTCGTAAGAACGTTCGAATGCGTATTCCAACGCAACTCAAACACAAGTCTTCTGCCTAAGAACGTTCGAACATATCTTCAAACGCATCACGAACACAAACCCTCTGGAACACTTCGTTCGAATGCGTCTTCGAACGCTATAAGAACGTAAACTCTCTAGAATATTTCGTTCGAACGCTACATGAACGTGAACTCTCTAAAACATTTCGTTCGAACATGTTTTTGAACGTTACACGAACGTGAACTCACTGGATAGTTTTGTACAAATTAACTATGTGACAAATAAAATTACTATTTTATCATTTTGTAATTAGATTACTTGAATATATAAATGATAAAAGTCCTTATGATTAGTTCCGGGTTAATAAGATATGAGACACTATCAATACACGAAAGGTTTAATAATTAAATATTCCTAGTCGTAGTATTATCGAGATTGGATATCGATATTTT